>JAZGTK010006263.1:0-21065 GCA_036877625.1 Ambastaia sidthimunki
GCAAGGCTACAGCAATAGATTCCACTAAAAAATGAGGAAGTGGAGAAAAACAAAATGCACTATGACCACCGACACTTTCTATAAAGATTCATTAACAAAAAACAAAGTGCTTGGCTGTTGGTGCATCCTGTGTCATGTAAGGACAGTACTGACAAATTACTGAACCTGAAAGTACTGAACAGTTTTGTCTGGGTCAGGGTTAGTTATTGTTTTTCAAAATTATGCATCTAAAGTTTCTCTGAATCTTATTATTAAGCTGGTGGCTTTGACAGAAGTTGTGTCAAACATGAAGATAACAGCATTTAATCCTACTGTAAAAGTACATTGAATCCTCTTTTACTTTGCTAGTGCACTATGTCAACATGCTTGTGTTCCAGAAGAAAAAAATCGTATGTACATTATATGCGCATTTGTGGCCTACTGGTTAGGCTTATAATCAGTAGGTTGCTGGTTCGATTCCAGTACTGGCAGGCAGCAACTGAAGTGCCCTTGAGCAAGGCACCTAACCCCCACTTGCTCCCCAGGTGCTGCAGTAATAGCCGCCCACTGCTCCGGGTGTGTGTGTGTTCATGACTTGCAGTGTATGTTCACTCCTCACCAGTGATGGGTTAAATGCTGAGGTCACGATTCGGGTATGGGTTACCATATCTGACATGTCACTTTCTTTTTTTACATGACATGCTCTGATAATTCTGACAAATTTAGATCACTCATTAGTGCTCAAAATGCCAAGCGGCTTTACCTCACAGCACAAAAGCAATAAGGATTAGTTGAAACTATTGGCTTTGATCAATGAACTGTAAAATGGGCGAGACGACGAGCTGGGAAGAACAGGTTGCATTTTTTTATTTGTTCCACCATACAATCCACCCTTACAACAGCACAGGAAAGGTCAGTCAGAAAATATAATTATTTGTTTATTAATAATTATTAGTTTAACAATAACCTTTATAGAGCTACAAAACTGACCTTAAAGCTGACATTTTTTTTGAGTAAAGAAACACTCAGACAATTTGAAGAGACAAGTGAGCCATTTGTAGGTTGATTAAATGTCAATGTAACTTTGTGTCACAAACCAACATTGCAACATGTTTTTTAGAATCCGGACCTCTCTGACACAATAACAATGATGTTAGTCTGGTTTGAGTCTATTTGGTTTTTAGACCAAGGACAGACACTTGTAACACAAGTGGTATAGAAATCACCCACTTCAGCTCTAATTGGATGTGTGGATATTTCAAAAGACCTTTTGTGGTTGCATGTCAGCAGCAATTCTCATTTACAATTCAAACTGTGTGTCTGATCTCTCGTTAAACATCTGTTTATATTGAAGTTCAATGTTCTGGATTCTAACTGTGGTATCTATAATAGTCTGAGGGTGTCAAATCCAACCACAAACTGTGCTTCTTTTGAGTCTGTGTGTTCAGACAGTGCTCAGATTACTTCACATAACATTTATTAGGGTTATTTAGTTATAAAGCTAAACTCACTGCTGATGGTTCCAACACACTCTCTGGCTGACTGTAATATAGTATTAAAAAGTGAAAATAGAAATATAGCAAACATTTAATAAAAATGATAAGATACTGTATAGCATTGGTTTCATATACATCTAACCCCCAACCCCCACATAAAAACATACCACTACATGCATGTGTCTATACAGTAGCTTATGAGTTCAGTCAGGTGTGTTTTATAAGTGAGACATCCATAATGTTTGGACATGTTATAGAATGAGTATTTATGTCTTCATACCCACAATATAACATACTGTAACACAATTACTGCAGCTTGTATTCAGTTTCCCAGTAATCATTGTATTTCCGGTCAACATTCAGGCAGGCTTCACCTTCAATTGTATTGCTGCTTGACAACAAAGCAAAATATCACCCATTTTATGTCATAGTTTGTCTGCCTTAAATGGGACAGAGCCCTAGGTCTCTGTTTTAAATTAATGATGTACAGACAGCATAATGTTTTGGTGCCTGAAGCAGGGCATGTTACAATCAACATTGTTACATCTCTCTCTGCTGCATTGTCTGTGGTAAGTGGCTGGCTTGTTAATGCGCTGTTGTTTGTGTCCCAATGGAAACTAGGCTCTACAATTAGAAATGGACAGTGTTAGTCTGCTATGAATGTGGTTGTGCTTAGCCTGTGAATCCCAAAAAGCTACAGTGAAAGGGGTAAAATTATTTAATGTCCTGAGAGGAAATTAATTCTGGTGACATCCTCATCCTACCGTCAATAGCAGACAAATAAAACACTGCGGTCTTGTTTAATGTCATTAGCCTGACCACGCTCAGTTAGTCAACTGCCATATTCTTTCAAAGAGACGTTCACCCACTCAATTATTCTGCTTCTTTTAATCCTTTTCTACTTTCTGTAAAGATGTCAGTAGCTGAAAATGGATTTTGCATCATAATAAATGATGGGATTACCGTCAGGTGGAAGGAAACACAGGCCTGGTTATTTGGTTAGCTAGACAACAGTGATATGTGATGAGACTGAAGCCTGCAAAAATTCACAGAATCATTTTATAACTCAATCTTTGGTGTAAAATATACTTTAACAGTAATATAAATTTATTTTTAATAAAACATAATAAAATCACATTCGCAGACATTAACGCATTCACACCCACTTCAAAAGTCTGAGAGGCAAAGCGCTTTGTCATGGGCATGTACCATTTCTCTGCCTAGCAACAGAAAACAGAGTTCAGTATTATGACTATAAAATTAAGCAACAATCCTTCTGGGTTTCTGTTATTGTTTATCCATCCAGCCAGCTGAGGAGTCACAAGATGAACAATTCTAATATCTCACCCTTACCAGATGCTAGAGATGCTCTAAGGAACAGATTCCTTAAAGGAGCAATAATGACACAAGCAGCATGCTGTTACTCACCCAAGCCAGAAATCATATTCCCAACTCATCTTTAAGTGATTCATTATGTCTTTTTTATATTGCTTAGAATTTTAGAGCAAAAATCTGTGAAAAAGATGCCTTAGAGACAACAGTTATTAACTATAGAGCTAAATGTAGCAATGCTATACTATGCTACGAGACCTAGCCTAAACCCGGCTGAATTTAATAAAGACTACATGGTTTTGTGAGCTGGTGCTCAAATCAGATTCAGTCTTATTCATTGAGCTTCAGGGAAGATTAACACTAGATGGTTAAGTGGCCCCAGTTCACTTTCCCCATCATATAAAACTAGATTTTGTGTGGGTGAATAAGCCACACATGCAGATCTGTGAGAAAACATCAACTTCCATGCCTTTATTTTTTTCTGCTTTTAATGAACATTTCTTGAAAAGACCAACAAATAATGTTCAGACCTCAGTGAGAGATACTGCGTCACATATCCATCCGACAACTGATCACGACACGCAGTCCAGATCCTGCAGTCTGTTGGGAAACGTTAAGCATCTTCTAATCACTCTCGTGTGTTAATGACATCAGTCTAACCAACGACAGCTGGCTGAGGAGGGGGAGAGAGCGAGCGAGCGAGCATGAGAAGGTATGTGAGGGTGAAAGACAGAAAGGGCTTTAATGAGGTGTGCAGAGAGAGTCAGAGGCAATCGAAACAGGGGAGATAATCACTTATGCCCTAAAGTGAGAAAAAAGACATTCTGACAGATCATTAGACCATTACTGCGTTTTTACGTCAAGATGTGGTCTGTGCATCAGCGCTTCCTCACTACATAGCACAGATTACGTCATACTCCTGCTGATTCAATTTACATCTCCATTGTGCTATAAATTAAGCTGTAACTTTCAGTTTAGTAGAGAAGAGACTGGGGCTAGTTGTCACACTGTGTACTCCAGTGAATTTCTCAGGTTTAAGAAAGTCCCTTTCTGTAAATTTCAATATTTTTAGCAATGTTTGTTTCCCAGGAATTTCTAGGAAACCTATGTGCCCCGTCCCAGTAGCAAAATAAAAACATCTTCATGCCCTGAGAACACAATGCAACCATTTGGTTAAAATGTATCTTTATTATACAGTTAACCCTTGTCTGACTGTAATTGTGTCTCTTAATGTGTTTACCTGTTTTGTCACCCAGCATTCTGTTTTAAGAGGATTTTAAACTAGGTATTCAGCAACATATAAAACAACTGCTAAAGAAAACAAGCCTTTTACAATTGGACTTTTGACTTCAAAACTGAACTTACTTATAGTCACTGAACTGTAGCAACTGGTTAACTAAACCACCATAAAGTTAACAAAAAACAGCAGAAGGTTTATTTTGCGAACAACATATTTTATACCCTGCAGTTAATTATGAAACATCATTTCTCTGGTACCTAAAATCAAGCCACGATTTGGCTTAAGGAAACTTTAGGCTGAGCCACAGAAATAGATGAAACCATTTATGAACAGAAGACAGTATTAATGTGCCCATAGGAATGTATCCTGAGACACATACTTCAACATTATTGATCACTGAAGACATAAAATATGTCAAATATGTTAAGGTGAGTTTTTCTGCATTCGAACACACCCAATAACGGAGGTGTTCAATAAACATAATCTAATTAAAATGACCACAATGCATGTGAGTCAATCAGCTACTGTTGCAGGCAAAAGTACCTATAACCCACACAACCAGAATTATAATACACACAATTTAAACTTCTAGACATCAGCTGTGTTACAGCAGGCAGTGTTAAATGTAATTAAACTTAATAATATTTAGTTTGTAGGTGGCTTTTGGTGTGTTGTATTTGTGTTCTTTTTCATTTCTTTTTTGCTTCATTAAGGAAATTCCCATCAGTGTTATGTGCCATAACTTTGTGTAAGAGGTCATTTTAATTTCAACCATGTTACTTTGGGTATCATAGCAATTGTAAATGACAAAGGCACAATGCAGCCAGGCTCTGCGTTTTGAGCGTTATTTCTATAGCAACATCTAATCTTGTCATTTTCTTAAACACGCTTTCATTTATGTAATGATTTCCTCTTAAATAAGTGTGTAATCACTGCTTTTGTTTTATCCTCTCAAGGGAGTGTAATCACAAAAGAGGGCTAATTGATGTTTTCATTTAATTGAGTAATATTAATTGTGTTGACACAAAACATATTTAATGAATAAATTAAACCAATTCAAAATTTCCAAACCTATTCAAAACACAAAAGCATACAGCCCTTCAGCCCTACATGAGAAGGGTATAAAAATGCCCCTTTATTTGTGACGTGGGCATGTGTGTTGGAGTCTCTAACCAAAGGGTTATTGTAAGAAGATATAAGAGGCACACCTCCTGCCAGCATTATCTGCTGACCACGACAGAGACCGAGAAGCCCAGCCACTGCACACAGTAGCATCATCCTGAACCCCCCAGGGGTGATTCATCTATTACCTCAAATTAGATTTCAACCCCTGGATTCATGACTGCTATCAGATCCCTGCGGTGGATCAAGTGAGAACTCCTGTTGAGTAACCATGGCAGCAGGATTCCTCTGATCAATCTCACACAGGTCTGACTATATAGCTTCATATATATATATATATATATGCTGAACATTTATAACCTGTGCTGTGCCTAAATGGTCCCATATGGCTTAAGAGATGAATGCAAGAAGGATTTTCACTGTCCAAACATAGCAGTGATCAATACCTCCAATGCCTACACACCAACTCAGCTCAATGCTTATATTATGGTGTTTGAATTTTGCCTACATTCAAAAAAAACATGAATTTTGTACAATGATGTTACACAAATGCTTTAATCTAGGTTGACCAGCAAATCAGTTACCTATCAGTTTTAAAATAAGTGGATTTCAAACACCCTGAGATTAGTATTGACCCTGAGTCAATACTGCTTCAATACTGCATAAATATTTTGATGGTTGCAGGTGTAGTATTGTGTGAAAATGTTGGCCTTGTTTTTTTAGTGCCATCACCAATCATCGTCAGGGAGCTATAAAAGAGAATCATAATTAAAGTTGTCTAGAGCATTTCAAAATGAGGGAAAAATAAAGCAGGGACAGACAATAGATCTGTCTGCCTTTGACCTTGAGATGATGTATAACAATGTTTCCCAACACTGTTAAAAACATGCTTAACGTGGGACTTACATGTATTCAAAATGAACCTGACTACATTTCTGCTATGGTTATACTACATGCCTACACAGTTACATTAGTCAGTTATACATTACACATAAACATTACATATATACATAAAACAGAACCATGTGTACCTGTGAAAAGCCCTATGAAAACAAATGTGACAACTTGATTGAATGAATGAATGAATGAATGAATATATGAATAGAATTTACACTTATATAGTGTTTTTCTTACACCACTCTTAAGTTAGAGAGAGAGGGCGGGAGAGAGAGAACTCAGCAGGATGCAGCTGAATTGAGGTTATAAATGCATCTTTTAACGCTGTGAGTATTGCCACAACTGCTATTAAGAATACAACACTGTAATTGGAATATAATACTTATATAAGCCGCACACCTGTAATGAACTCTGGCGACATTTGCAGCATCTTACGTTAGAGGAATCGCCTGTTGCGTCACTGTTTACCGCTGGCGTCATGCAGTGGGAAGAGTAGTTGTGAGTTCATATAAAAGCTGTGACACATATGATGTCTCCAATCAAAGCAACAATACACAGAGATGCGAGTAAACTTAAGAGGTAACCGTTTTCTTCTTTATTTGGTGAGCTTAACTTGCCATCTGTTTATATGGACAGAAACGGTAGAAACGGATTTTAAGGTCCTATGGGAAAACTGAGTGTAGATATTCAGTTTTTGTACTCACCTCAACTTTTCAACCTATCAGATATGAATGACTCGTTTTTTAACGTGGGATTCAATGTGTCAGAAGTTCTTCTGCCTGCCACCAACAGCTCGTCCCGTGTCCTAAGCCTCGACTACCGCTCTCTCATCATTTCTGCCACGATGTTTGGCGTTGGAGTCCTCGGAAACCTCGTGGCGATCGTGGTCCTCTGTATCTCCAAAAAGGAGCAGAAGGAGACCACCTTTTACACCCTGGTGTGCGGAATGGCCATTACGGATTTGCTTGGCACCTGTTTCACAAGTCCAGTGGTCATCGCCACATATATTGCGGGTAGGTGGCCAGGTGGAGCGCTCTTATGCCATTTCTTTTCCTTCTCCATGTTGTTCTTCGGTTCCGCCGGGATGTCTATTTTGTGCGCCATGTCAGTGGAGAGATATCTGGCTATAAACCACGCTTACTTTTACTCTCAACATGTGGACCGGACTATGGCTCGGTTTGCGTTGATGACGACATATCTAGCAAATATCGTGCTGTGCATCATGCCTAGTTTTGGTTTTGGAAAGCACAAGAGACACTTTCCGGGAACTTGGTGCTTCTTAGACTGGCGCGCCATGGACCCTCTCGGTGCTTCGTACACGTTTCTGTACGGAGGTTTCATGCTGATCTTGATCGCCGTTACCGTCCTTTGTAATTTCGCCGTGTGTCGATCACTGGTTGGGATGAGTAAGATGACTCGCATGGTGAGAGCAGAGGTGCCTGGACATACAGGATCCAGACGCAGATTTCCCAAGTTAACATCCGTTACATCTGCGGCAGAGATTCAGATGTTCTGGCTGTTAATTTTCATGACCATCGTGTTTCTGATATGCTCCATTCCTTTAGTGGTAAGTTCTTTTGTGGCACTATTACACGGAAATGTACATTATTGACATAAGTACCTTTAATACATTAAGAACCATATACTGAAATAGTGCTGTTAATTGTTAACGGTAAATCATTTTAGGTACAAATGTTTGAATTTTAATCCTTTTTAAATGAAATACAATTGCATTCTGTTCAACTTAACAGGTGCGCATCTTCGTAAACCAGCTGTATGATCCATCGTACATATCATCAGGTGGAAATCCAGACTACCGCAGTGACCTCCTGGCCATTCGATTCGCCTCCTTCAACCCCATCCTGGATCCATGGGTTTATATTCTATGTAGGAAAAGCCTATTGACCAAGGGTTGTGCGCAATTCAAACGCACTATCGGCCTGAGGGAAGAGAACCACAGTCGTGTTTTGGGTTGGATAGGTGGTCAGCGCTCACCTCCATCATTTGCGCAAAGCAACTGCACAAGTTATGCGTCTTTACGCACGGCCACCTGTAGAAACGACGCCGAGAAACGAACCTGCAGGAAGAGTAAATCATACGTGGACTTAACTCTTCGACAGGCATGGGACTTTGATACAGCCATGGCCGACTTTCATCCTTTCAGCGTCGAGCAGAACGGCGTCCTGTGTTTTGATGATGGAACATCAGGTTCCAAACTGGTTCTCGCCAAAACTGTTGGGCGCATCGAGACGCTACCAGCTGCTAAAATATTAGAGAATAAAGCTGAAATAGTGACCTGCACCTTCAGTACACCAAGTTCATGTGTATCAGAAAATAGCATTAGACAATTACAACGAGGAGTTTAGAATGTATATTAGAATGTAAATTTAGAACGTTTTATATTTAATAGCACAACCTAAAGTGTTTATGAGCACTGCAAAACGACTTATTTCTGTGACATCAGTTTACCTTCACAAGTAATTCTGTGAATTTGCTTAATTTTGACCTTGATCCAATTTTAGGATTGAGTTATAAGTGGATACACTTGCATGTGTGTGTTCTGTAAGAAGAGATGTGGATGTTTTAAACATGTGCTTATGAATATGCTGCTTCCCTCTGTACCATGCTGTGCCATGTTGCATGTTGGGCTGTATTTGACTGTGACAAACTGTACAATTGTGAGCAATTTATTTAAACGATTACATTTTCATATGTGAGTAAATGAGTATAATAAAACAGACTAACAAACACTACACAAGTCAACAGTAATGATACTGTAGTTAAAAAAAAAAAACATTCCTAGATAATTTTAAAAGCTCACTTTTGTTGTTTTAAAATATAAAAATTAAAAAATATTTTGTGATAAAGACACTATTGTTGATTAGTATTTTCCCAGCTCAACATTGGGGTATAAACTAATTTTCTAAGATCTGTCTTTCTTTCCAGACCATTTATTAACCTGTTCAGCATTAGGTTTGGTTAGGTTTAGAGTTATTTAAATGCTAGTCCAAGATACACTCAACTCTTTGCATTATGTTATTTTTATTGCAAAATTATATTATTGTTAACTTAATATCTATGATTTACATGATTCAACAACATGTCCTGATGCACTCGATTACATTACTCCGAGATTGTAATGCCTGTCAGCAGGGGGCAGTGCAAAACAAATGTATCACTACAGCTGCTGGCATAGGAACTGGTACTAAGTCTCAAACATTTAAATCTTGGTGGAATCTTAGGTCAAATTCAATTAGGGTTTAACATTACACAAAACAACAAATGGTTATACATTTTAATGAAATAGATGTTCTCATATTGATTTAATAATCCTTGTTTCAAAGACTTTGAAGTACAATGTCTCTCTCACAGGTCATGGCGGGATCTGCAACATGATCTGCAACATCAAGGTCTGGGACCTACGACCAGGAAAGAACGTTCTCGGTTCAGTTAGTTCAGTCGTTAATTTGTGGGAATGTATAGCATGTTGAGTGCACGTCACGTGCCCATGAAAAAGGCTGTTGTTCCCTCATCCTAGGATCTTGATGGGAACGACTTCACATCATGTGGCCACGACATGTCATTAGCTAAACAAACTGATCTTGTGGCCACAACATATTATCACGTTTATGAGTTAAAATGTCTTGGCCTCCACTTGCTATGACGGTCCCACAAATGATTATTTTGTGGCCATGACATATTATCACGCTACCACGTATTAATATGTCATGGCCACGACAAAACTAAAGGAACAGAGAAGGTCCTGTCCCGGTCACCATAGGTCCCAGACCTTTATTTACACTTAAGGGGAGGCCTTGAACCCGACAAGCCTACTGATTTCAGTACTATCATGTGATCAAACAGGTCTTTTATGGTAACTCTATCTGCTACGTGTGGAATGACCTTCTTGAATGAGACACAGGGGAAAACTTTGCTAAATATGACACCAGCCACTGAGATTATTTCTTCCCTTGAGGGAATAATTATGCTATTGTTGTCTGATATGCACAGTACTGCATTCACTTTGATTGTGTAACACAGAAAACAGAAGAGGATTACAGTAACAGGAGTAAATATCATAATGTTGAAACCATTATTAGTGATAGTTGACAGTAATTGTGAACCCTATTATGATGCAAACTGCTTACTGACAGTATCTTACATTACAAACACATTACGCATGAAGACTGTCATCATGACAAAATAATCTACATAGATGAAAGCTATAAGATATCAAGACATTAAATATTAACAGAGACTTTATACGGAAATGGTTAGTAGCTGAAAACGTGTATAGCGGGCTATACTACATTTACATTTTAAATTTATTCATTTAGCAAAACCTACACCTAATTACACCTAATTCAATGGACCACTGAGCGATGGCTTATTACTTATACTGACCAGCAGATGTCAGTAGCGCACAGTTTTGGGAAATCACTTTGGGAAAATGGGTTCACAGTTTTTGGGCTGACAGACAATTAAAGTTACTTCATATAACGACATATAAGACAAGCCATAGGCTGCCACAGAAATTACACAAAGGTGGCTGTATTGACGCCATGATTTGCGACCAGTCAAAAATCATTTAAATTCTTTACTCACCCTCATGCCATTTAATAGCCAGATGCTGTTATTTTCTAAAAAAAAAAAAAACATAGGAATAAAAATGAATAAAAAAATTATTTCAGTCTTTGATAATATCAGAATCAGGTTATGGTGCTCATGGGCAGTCAAGCTTCAAAAGGGACAATAAACACAATATATGAGCTATATTCTACATCTTCTAAAACCATATGATAATGTTTTATTTTAAAATGACCAAAACCAAAAGTCATAATTTACCTTAGAATCAAATAATTCACACAAACCACTGTAGCTGAATCAAATTTGGCACAGATGTGACATCATGAGAGCCAATGAGCTGATGCTTTTGTTGTGCAGTGCTCAATTTGTACTTAAGAGACACACAATTAATAGACTCTGTTTGGATGCTTTTAGTGCTTTTGGAGTTGGGCAGACTGTAATCATAATAAACTTATTTTAAGGAACAAAGCCTAATAAGGTCTAAATGTTCTTTTAGAGCACTACAAAATAAGTTCAGAACTTAATCAATCAACTTAATCATAATTAATTAATCAGAACTATTTTTTTTGAAGACACACTTACCTACACATTTGAAAGAGACTGAAGCCCACCACCGTACTGCTCATATGATACTTATTCATAATTAACAAAAATAATATAATCTCCACCATATGTCATCCATCTACTAACCCAACAGTGATCAAATCTTGCAGGCATATGGTTCTAGAAATGCAGTTATCCCTTAAAAATGCAGAAGAGGCTCCAATTTTCTGTTAATTAAGTTCATCCACAGCGTGAGAGGTGCAAACTCACCACACAGAGGCCCCTGAGCAACAGTCAGGCTGGTCTGCAAGAGGCGCTGTTATTAGCAGCCCAACAGCAGATGGAAACATTTTTTAGCACTTTAGCAGATAAGAGGTTCACCTAGGGCCTAATGGTGCTGTAATGCACATACATGTCTGCAAGCACTCCACCTGACTACCTGATGATTGCCAATAGCTGAACTGAGACAAGAGGTCAATGGAGGGAAGAGCTCAGAGTTGCAGATTAATATTTTAAGATTTAAACGCGTTTACTGTACAGATCATTACTCTTCTTTTAAACCTAAAATATACAGTATAAACCTAAAATATGGAGGCATATAAATACAATTGTAAATGTAATTTGTAAAATGTTTTCTGAGATTGCATTGATCTTTTGATTTGATTAATCTACAGTAGATGGAGAAAAAAACATATAAAGCACAATAATTTTAATTCACATTATATATAAACAGTTTTATTCCTATGCAGAAACATGAAATACAAAAATAAAGAGTAACTTTGTCAACAACAACTAATAGATAAATAAAACAAAAATACTGAAGCAAAGCAATTTATTGATATCAGCTTTTTCCGAGCAGCTTTTAATAATGAAACTGAATACAACTATCAGGGCTTTATTGAGGTCAGCAAGATGGGCAGACTAGTCAGAAAACAATCCTACTTCCCCTCACCATCTGTATTTTGGAGGAAAATTATTTAAATTTCCTTATACATTTAGGCAGAGACTTTTCTGTAAGTCATCATGGAGGACTCTGTCATGATTTATCAAGACAGAAGTCCCATCAAAATATTTTGAATAAATATCTCTGGTTTTGTCCCCAACTGATAAGTTGCAGCTGACCTTGTTCAAGGCCTGTTTATATTGATGCTGGTTTACCGTGAGATGAGAGGAAGTGAACAGAAGCCAAAGTATAAACAATAATAAATATAAACATCTGTTGACACAGCAATAAATAAATAACTTAAATGAAAATAAATATGATATCTGTTAGGTGTACAGTAAATTTAAGGGATGCATGGCATCCATTTGGTAACCATAAAAAAAAACAATGACAAATGCATTGTGGTCATAGTTTGTATTAAAAAAATATAAAGGAATCTGTAAAATCACTGTTTACTCCACAGAAATACACTAATTTCTATTTGTTGATAACTATACAGGGGAAAAGCCTGTAAGGACAAATCAGCAAGATGAATTATGACTATCTAAACAAATATGTTAAAATGTTAGGAACATCAAGATGATGCAAGACTTTGATTTATAGTTTAGGATGTAGTTAAAACTTCTGCAAACATTAAGTTGTGAGGAAAGTTTACTCGATTCATATCTTAGCTCATCATAATGGTAGTATTAAAATATATACTTTATACATTAATTTATTGATGCTCCAGCATCGATTAATTGAATGAAAATTATTGAATTGTACAGCCTCTTGAGTTAAGAATCAGATATATTCTTTCTATAGTTATCTAATATATAATTATCTATATTCACTAGTATATTTTACTGTACTTACTATACAATTTTAATCTTACAAAACTGGCTTTGTGGAACATGATCTCTTTTTAATACCCTCTACTTTGTTTGGTAGAGGGTATTAAAACCTCTGTTTTGGTATCAAAAAGCACTGATAAAAAATACAGTATATGTCAGTTCTGTAAAAATCCTGAGAAATGGACAAACCTACTGTAAATAAAATCAACCCTCAATGCTAAAAGGGTAATACTAACTGGCCTATGTGTTTTCTGTGGGCTAAACCTTTAATAATACTCCATTTGTGCAATTACATTAAAATTACAACAATAACATGCTCTTAATAATGAGTGAGCTGAACTGCAAATTTGGCTGAACAATTACATGTCATATTAAAGGCCAGGAACTGGGCACTGACATCCAGGATCAACAAATGAGCCGGACGAATGATTCAGGATTTCGTGCGGTATCCAAGCCTGATGAAACTGGTAAGCAAATGAAAGTCAAGTTATAACGTAGTTTTGTTTACAGAGCAACTCAGTTGGACAATCCAATGTTGCTGTTATTCCATTTTGGGTGATGTCTCTTTATATTAAACATCTCTCCAATATGACTTTTTTTTTATAGAGGTTTGGTGTTATGAGTCTGTATACAAAGACAAACCAAACCCCCTTGCAGCTCTTCAACCTGGGCCAACCTCATCTGACCTTGTTCTGTAACTGTGGCCCGGAGGGTCATTGCACCTTTGGCCCTTGCACTGCATCTTCAGTTCTAGTTCTTCGTACCCTCTAGCAGTTTGGCTCATCCTACACACTCACAGTCTGCAGCAGAGAGGGACTTGATGGTTCTCCAAGTTGTGGTAGCATCCATGAAGGAAACTGGTTCGTAGCCCGTTGGGCGGCAACAAGGGTGTGCGCTGATCTTCCTGGCTGTGCGCCTGGGCAAACTCCCATTGGCCAGCAGAGCACGCAGAGCCAGGTCGTAGTTCCCACGAGACTTCTGGCAAGAGCCAACACAGAACTTAAAGAGGACAATCTCATCCGAGTCAAAGCCCATGCCTAGGTCCCGTACACGCATCTCCCGTCTCTCCACGCGGCAGTCCCGGCTGCTTTGCCGCTTCTCGCTATTCTTATCTTTCTTTTTTGTTTCTTCCTTTTCTTTTTTCTTCTTTTTCTTGCGTGCACCTTTAGTCTGTATGTCAGTGGTGTCTGGTGACCGCGGGGAACGTTCCCATCGAGCTGGCTGCTGGTCGTCTTTAACAAACACAAATGGCTCTGCAGGAGAGATTGAAACGGATGGAGAGAACAAGAGAGATTTATCACTTTTCTACTTTGCAGGATTGAATAATTCATTGCTGATTCATTCATTGTAGAACATTGGAAAATCATTTCCAGACTTCACACTCACCAAACAGACCGTGCCATGGAGAGTCACTGGCCTCTTCTACGTCCTCCTGAATGTCTGGAAAAGTTTGTAAAGGCAGCTCCTCCACTCCAGCCCCAACAAATTCCACTGCAACTTCGGATTCTGCTTTGAAACCTGACCTGCCTTCTGTCACTAGGGGCAGCAGAGACATCACAACCCATACAAACACCTGAGCAAACAAAGAAAAGGTTGATGGGTAACCTGAAAGTAAGGTCACTTTATCACAGTAATTACAGCATCTCTTGGCTGCTGTGTTACTTAAAGCAACAGATGTCCAAGCAAAGAATCTGTCCATTTATACACACCTGCCAGCTCTTCCTGTGACATGGTGCATTTATGACTGATGGTATAGCAGACATTGCTCTGAACTGACTACTTGGTCACCAGCTCCCACCTGCATGGAAAGAACAAGGAATGACTTTATTATACACAGACCTACGAGAACATACCAAGACAGGTTATGTAAACTCAGGAGATCTACATGCGGGTGACACGTACGCATACATACAAACTTATAATCAAAGGTATCCCATTCATCATAAGTATAATGCCTTTAGAAACTGTGCTTATTGTTGTTATAGAGAGAGGCTGCTGCAATCTCTTAGCTTGGCTGGTGCTGACTTGCCTGTGGACAAAGCTAGGATGTTAAAAAGAGACGTTGTCCATCAAATAAACAGACTTGAAGTAAACGCTCTCAAAAGCATTCTTGACTTGGTTAGATTAGCGCGTGTAGAAGAAGCCTTGGTGCTCTTAGGGGGTCTTAAAGTCACAGAGATACAGAGAGGTTGATAAGATCCCTGAGCAATGCAGATGTTTATTGACTCACTGCAGTGTGTGACTGTGTAACCTGTGCAGTGGGCTCTGATTTATATCAGGGTCAGGAATGGGGCACAGTGTCTCAGTTAACACCATTCAAACAGCAGGACTCAGTCAAACACAGCAACCCAGAAATGATTAATGAGGACAGGCCAATTATTTGCTGGGAGAGCAGAATGGCAGGCAACACAGCAGTACCGTGCTTGTATTTTGGCATGGTTTTATTGCTTTACAGTTGTGTGGTACTTGACTGAGGCCAGACTCCATTCCCTTGCTCATCCCTGTGAGATCCTTTTAGAAAATAAAGTGATGAGGGTCATCGACATTTAGAAAAATTAGCTCAATGGCAAAACAAAACATGCCACGACAGGGTGTCTGTTACGGTGATGTTAGCCTGGTGGGTGGTGGTGTTGATAAAGTAACATTTCCAATATGCTCAAACGCAGTAACTAAGACCACAGAGGTTTTAGTTTTAAAGAGATGCAATTAAAAATATATATATTTTTTGTTATTTACACACCATCATGTTTATTCAAATTAGACTTTCTTTTATGAAACACAAAAAGAAAGTTTTAAGACTGTCCTTTTTAACAACAAAAGTTTCACCATTTCCTATTGTGTTTCATGGAAGAAAGTCATAAGGGTTTAGAGCAACATGAATATGAATAAATGATTATTATAATAATTATTATTTCTGAGTGAATTTCATCATGCAGTTAGACAACATGAGACAAGACCTAAAGCATTATTTTAACAAATCGAAATTCTGTCATCATTTACTCACCCTCATGTCATTTTGAAGCTATGATGAGAGATTAGAATCTTGAGATGGTGAGTGAATAGAATTTCATTTACGAATGAACTATCCTTTTAATCTCTGTTCCACTATCTACAGTAGTAAGCTGCCTCACCTAGGTAGCTACCTTTTAAACTGTCCTAACCATCCTAATCTGCATAACTCAAATGGGAGACTTAAACTTGATTTAAAAAAATCAAGTTGACATTAGCATGTTGCTAGGCTAATGGGTGATACTTATATTAAGCATAAAAATACACAACACACAAATTCTTTGTTTATGAACTATTTATCAATGCTTTTTTCTACCTTCAGGGCGCATGTACTGCATGACACCTTACACTGCTGCCTCCTTAGCAGACATTTTCAATTTCAAATCACATTTTTAGTTGATCTTACTGGACTGGACACCCAGCTTTTCAATCAGCATCATCTAAGACAACTCTTGTAATATTTAAGAAAGATCATGGTGCAGTTTTGAAGAACAGATGATCTTTTGCTCTGCTCTATATTCTTAGTCAGTTTTGGACTATGACTCCTTTTAGTGTTTTCCTAAATTCATCTTTGGACTCAACTGCTCTTAAACAATGTGCTGAATAAATCTCAATAAATCTATTTTTATGGCCAAAAATAAAAACAGCACCTCATGTGCTTCTCAGGAGCATTAAAGATGTCAAATAGTGTATCTAAAGATCTTCAGTCATTCTGATTTATTGACTTCTTAAGGCGAATTTAGAATTTATGTCTGCTAAATCCAGCCAAATAAATATGAACCCAGTTTCAACAGCTTCAATACATATTTATGTTGTCTCTGGAGGACACGTTTAGACAACATATGGTCATGTAGACATTCTGACAAGAGGGTTTACAGCATTGAGTTTTTAAATGCGACTATTTAAATGCGACTCCTGCATGTGGTGCATTAAAATCAAAATGTTGTTTATGTGCGGAGATTAATTGAATTGTGATGATTTTATAATTCTAATGGTACACATTTCCGAATCTCCATAAATATGTGGCACTTTATATAAACCGCAGTAATTGCTTTGATCATGAGTGGAATAAAAGCCCTGAGCTGTATTTGCTGCGTGATTGTTTGTTTATAGACGATTCGTGTGTGCGTGTGTATAAGTGTTATGGCTGTGACTCTGCGAGAGAATCTACACATCTGTGTTCCTGACCACAACAATCACTCTTACAGTCTGGCCCACTGCCCTCCTTCACTCTTCAGCTTCCATCCAGCTGAATGTATAAACCTAATGCAGGAGAACCAAGCTGACCGTAACAAACAAATCAATATCAGACACCTAAAGAGAAACACGACCAGCTCTACAGCACAAGAACTTGGAAATCCATCTATTATAGGTCATGCAAATGCAATCTGGCTAATAGGTTAGCCTGCACTTGGGCTCTGGGAGGCTGGTTTCGTGCTGTCAGTTTTTAAATAACCCCCTTAGCCCCTCGTTTCATGATGACTCACTACTCTGGGGGCACAAGCCAGAGGTTATGATGAAAATACTACCTGTCTTTCAGACACACAGCAGGCTGTTGAGAATGCAATGAAAAGTTTATGATACAACAAATTCATACTTGTTAAGCATTATTATTGTGAGGCTTGCTAAGCACTACTTTTACTATTATTCCTATTTAGGGGCTTGTTTTAAATTTTGAATCCTTAACTATTAACCATCAGCATATATTATGCCTGTACCATTTGTGCTATAGACATGAATAATACCTCAAATTGTATCAAAAAATAACCTCAAAAAACTAATAAATTTATAGTTGACAACCACAGAGACTCCCTCAAATAGAATCTCATTAACAACCACTCTGAACGCCTTAGCAACAACGTAGTAATGCCATGGCAACCACCCAAAACACTATCATTGTGTGGTGAGTTTTGCATGGGAAAGCACCACTTACTTTGGAATGTAAAAATCATTTTGGAATTTTTGCCTTATCCCAGATGTAAATGAACATTCTTACGACTGCTTTGGCAGCAAATCAGATTTGCTTCAAGGCAACTAATTTACCTAAATGCAACTGAGACAAAACATGATTTGGTTTCAGATTTGGTTAGGGAAACCCACGCGTTCCTGGAAGAGCATGAACTGCGGCAACAGAGCCAAGAAAGCATATCGAACACGCTACGACACCACAGTGAGTCTCCGGCAACCAAAACAGCTGAGGTGCTCTGGTTGTGGGAGGAAAGTGAAAGTCTCCAAAGCATCCAGCATGTCTTCATGAGCAGCAGCTGGTTGCGTTTAAGTGCCCAGTGTCTTTTCTGCCAGTCTTTCTCTGTCTCCTGGATCATTGCTGTTAACATGCAGGCTGAAGATGCCTGAGGGACAGGGCTCCTGAGGAACTGCAGAGCTATGAGCAGAGCAGTGCTGCAGGTCCCTGTGCTGGGACTCATTGATTAAAGGCATGCTTCAAAAGCAGAACTACTTGCCCTCGGGCGCATACGTGTCACCATTAAAGAATAGGAGAGTATCACAGCGGCGTCATTGTGACTAAGGTGGACGCAAACTACTCGGTCATGACAGCACATGCAAATGAAGGACTGGCTTTCGTTGATTTGCTTGTGATGTGCAATGGGAATACTGCTGGAAAAAAAACACAAAGGTATTGTAGATGATGAGTTCAATGTTGAGGTTAATCATGAGTGTCTGAACACATCTAAGCTGACATGATAATACGTTCCTGGAGGTTTCACCATAATCTATCTGGATCAGACTGGATGAATCACAGCTACATTAAAATAACTGCATTACATTTGCCAGACACGTGTATCCAAAGCAATTTACAGTGTATTCATGCTTTACATTTTATTAGCACACACATTCCTTGGGAATCGAACTCATGAGCCTGGCGTTGCTAGCGGCATGTCCTGCCAGTTAAGCTGCAGGAAAGCGAGTCCCTAGAGAGACCCCCGTGTTATTTCATTTCCAGTCCTCCCAGGCTGTTTCCCTCCCTCCATCTCAGACAGAACCATTAGAGGTGTTTGATGTGCCAGGTCTACCTGTCATTAATGATGAGGTGCAGTGATGTGGGATAGGCCACACTAAATCAGCCAGCCAATAAAAGACACCTGGTGAAAGCAGAGATGCAAAGTACACTATACATGCCCGGCCTGCTTGATCATTTCCAGACATGCTGGGATTTTAGGGTGTGAACTTTAGCCATGAGGGGCATGTAGTATATCTATCAGTGTTCCCCCTGACTCTCTAAACTTCATCACCCTCAATCTCTTTTACAAAATTGGCACATGTCAAGAGCAAGGCTTGAGCCCTCAAGAAGTGCAGGTCTTTCCTTAAAGCTCATTATCATACCCTGTTGACAAGCGCATATGTTGCCGTTTGAATGTCGGAGATGCTGGTATGTTTGTGTCACTACTAGTATTCTTAGCTAGCCTAATCAGAAAGCCTCTCTTGGTGAACCAGCCACACGCGTTGACCTAGCTAGTTGACCAGCATTTTGTTCTGGAGAACAACATGGCTATTCTCATCAACCAACTAGACCAACATCTTAACTCCAGCATAAACCAGCTCGGACCAGCATTTCATTTTTTTAGCCCTGATATATAACGCACTGAAATGGTTACAACAGCCTGTATTTTAGCTATTTGCAGACATTCAAGATGCTGCTTTTAGGACAGTTTAATGTGCTTATGCTTCAGAACTTGAGTTTAATCACAGCATGTTTCAGTGCATGACATCTAAGCGTATAATTCAATAATCCTTTTCTGGCAAAAGGTAAATTCTTATTATTGTCAAAGTCCAGCCACAAGAGAGGCGAAGAGAGAGAGTTTGCTGCCAAGAAAACCAGCATTACCTGTTTAAAACCCTTCACTTTTTGTTGCCGGTTCCAAGAAATAAAGGCTCTGATTATTGGATTGTAAACACATGTGGTTTTCAGACCACCATTCATGTCATTTACTGAACATGATAGCAAAAACAACTCATTAATTGCAAAGATCTATCGTTCGAATGTCAGCTTTTTTTATTTGCTTTCTTAGAGGAAACTTTTGTTCTCATCAAATTAAACTTTCTTTTGATGTTTGTAGAAAAGCAGATTTTTCTCATTCTGGTATGGTATACTTATAGGCATAAATAGTTGTGTGTCCTGGAAGTACAGCAATAACTGAGGCCGGATAGGTGACTAAAGGTAAAGACAGACTCATCCTGTTTAATCAGAAAGTAAGAAACTGTTTATCGATTCACATGCAATCATCAGTTTCATGTGAAAACACATAATGAGACGTTTTGATGATAAGATTTGTCAACATTTTAATGATGTATTCGAATTAACAACAATGCACTCACGTCCTGCATCAGTCCATTTTCTTTGGGGAGTAAATTTCTGAATTCACGGTACATCAGCAATGAAACCAGCAGCGTTCAAGTTAGAGGCTGTGAGCCTTGACAAAGAGGCATGATGGTTTGTAGGCTTTATTTTGCTATGCAAATGCAGTGGCAACTGTTTGCATTCCACACCATGCGGCTGCATCACAAGCCTGTCGGACACGAGAGAACTTCCCTTCCCCAGATCCTCAACTGAGGCACAGCCACGGACCACACAAACAGCTCAACTACAAGCATGAGCGAAGACACACACTCACACACATACCTCACGTCTCACAACACAATACTATTATTTACAATCTGATTGTTATTATCAATCTGACTTTTTGTTAGGGATTTCAAGTTTATGCCTCTCAAACATGTTTTGTTGCCTGTTAAATCATATAGAAGTTATACAAACCAACTAATCGTAGCGATTACAGATCACTAGATACCTCATGACATTTCTATTTGGATAGAACTAGTTAGGGAGGTTCTGTAAATTTTTGTTTTACATACTTTGTGATCCCAATCCCATCCAAATAAGTGGTAAAAACATCATAAATTAATTATTATAAATGGGAATAATAAATAATCTGTTTTCTAAGGCTCATCCTTATTAGGCAGTTACACAAAATGTGTAGTAAATATTGACTGTCTTCTGCATTTACTCAATATTAAGTTTCTTCTTACTAAAGAAAATCATCAACAGCCTGATTTTTGTGATAATA
>JAZGTK010006264.1:0-21065 GCA_036877625.1 Ambastaia sidthimunki
TGTGAAACATGCTGCTCTCAGCAGTTTCCACTACTGTACTGTGGTGATAAGGAGCTGAGAGTTGTCTCGCTGTTCCATTTCATCCTCTTTCTGGCTGCTGTCCAAACCCCCATCGTGAGGATTGTGTTTCCAGGTTGTATGGATGCAACACTCTTGAAGTAGACAAAGGAGACTGTGTGTATTGTCAATTAGTGTTTTTATGAGAGACACAGAACAAGCAGGAGAAAGATTTTATAATTTCTGTTACCATATCATATAACCAGCAGCAACAACCCTTTATGTTTATTAAAAGTATAAATTATACAATTGTAGACATTTGGTACTTGGTGGGCAAATGTGTTTATTTTGGGCACTTGCATCCATATATGGTCAATAACTCTTTAAACTAAAACTATCTATCTATCTATCTATCTATCTATCTATCTATCTATCTATCTATCTATCTATCTATCTATCTATCTATCTATCTATCTATCTATCTATCTATCTATCTATCTATCTATCTATCTATCTATCTATCTATCTATCTATCTATCTATCTATCTATCTATCTATCTATCTATCTATCTTAAAACAATTTACCCCACCCATGCATGTATTTGCATGTATCCCAGCAAAGCCAAATTAATGATTTCTATTCTAATTAACCTGAGCCCTCTAATATACAATGCAACAATACCAGTTAGTTTACCTCGCTGTTCATTTGCCTTTATCAGCGAGGACGGGATGAACGAGCACTTGTTATGAGAGTGGAGCTTGTAAAATGTTTCAATAAAGGGCTGAACCCTGCGCTCTGATTGGCTGATCGGCGAGATGCTCAGGTGCTGGAAAGAGGATGCAGTCAGCTGGATGTCATCGCGCGTACGGAGGAGAGATAGATGCATGGAGGGAAAGAAAGCTCGCGACATTGGGTCAGTTTATTTATTTTGAAGAACAGAACTTAAAAATAAATACACAGACCCAAATCCAGCAAATCAGTTTGTACCAGTCGGCGCCCCATAAGTCAAAGCGCGTGACTGTGTGCCTGCGTGGGAAAACACAATCACCGATCAATGGAAGTTTACCGAGCCAAACACGCGCACTCTCATTCCCCGTGACCGGGAAAAGGGCATGCGTGGACGTTCATAGCCTGCGGACACCCGGCGGATGTTGATTTCGCGTAAGTTTTTGCAGATTGTTTGTTGCTAGCTTTGCCCGAGCTGCTTGAATCGTTTCTGAACCTGCAAAAGTTTGTGTGTGTACAATTGCTTGTGGATATCGAGTGATGTATCTCTATGTCAGGTGCATATGGCACCTACTTTGCATGCATATGAAAGCGATCGATTTCTAAATATGTGTGTCACAGTAGTGCTTTTTCTCTGAATTGTTTCACAGCGTTCATTCATGCTTTTTGCAGCATGCTCTAGTTTTGCACGACCGATGGCTGATCACCTTAACCTGCACTTGTGTTTGTAAAGATTTCATTGTGTGAATGCAACATCTGTGAGTATATTTTTCATCCTAAATCCAGCATTTCATTGAGGCAGATGGTTGTATTAGGAGTAGCTGAATGATGTTCGATGAATCATTCTCTTTCTATGCATGCATTGAGCCAACCTGCCTGCACAGCTGGTTTGATTCATTTATCAGACATGATGGTGTATAATGATGGACTGATGTTTAAAGCCCCACTCTGTTTGGCTGCATTGTTTTGGTGTGTGCTTCACACAGAGGGTCACAAGAGCTCTTTGTATTAAAAGTGCTGTTATAAGGAGCTGGATTTGGTCATGAGAGCAGGGAGAGTTTGTGGCTTACTTAAACACAACATTGCATGTTTATATGGTCTTCATAGCTGGTTAACAGATGAGTTTGTGAATGTGGTTTACTTTATTATTTACCTGCATTGTATCAAAATACAATGTTTGTTAGTGGTAGCAGATTTCAAATATTATACATAGGTGGAGTATGTATTTTGGAGTGTATTTTATTTTGAGATTCTCTAGAATACTTAATTCTGATTGGTCAGTCATCACTTTCTATGGTCAAATATTTTTGTATGATGATGCTGAACTGTGTACTATAATTGACAGTTGTCATTGGCAACTGATTTCCTGGGTAGCCGTGCTAGCTTTGTGGTCTCTTTCCTATTACATAATAATTCCATTTATTTATTTGATAAGTAACCTTGCGATAAAGCAAGTTAATGTTTAGTCAGTCAGGCAGTCAGTCATAGAAAAAAACACAAAAAAAATCATATATATACATGTAATATATGTATATAACACATAATATGTGACATATAATGTTTGCAAATTAAATTAACAACTTTAATCATATATTTATTGATAAACAGTGCAACATTTTAACCGATCAGGTCTTCATCAGGCAAACTTGTCAAAGTAAGAGGGACCTATTTATAAACAAAGGTAATAATATTGATAACTTACGTCAGTCATTGTCACAAACATTTTTATCTCTTCGGTATATTACAAGAACTACATTGGATTTCTGATCACCCTATCAGGTTTTATTTTCATGTTATCTCCTACATGGTTGATTTAAATATTATGTTAGAATAAAGTGTTAACTGTACTGTAGATAATGTTGAGAGCTAATGTTCTATGGCTTTAGTGTGGTTTGTAAAGATAGTTTGCATATGTTGTGCAGACGTCTTTTCTGTTCATATGGAAAACGTAATTTTTAGGCCCTGTCCTAAATTGTTCACTTGTGGCCGCGGCATGCTCATGCCTGTGAAGTCTGTGAAATTGTAGGGTGTCCCATTTGTTATTGAAAGTTACATTTTCACAAGGTTTATGATTTAGAACGTATGTGAATCTGCTTTAAGGATGTTTTAAATGTTTGTACACAATAATAAGAATGATGCTTTCCAGATTATAGGGCCTTGAACAGATGCTTTGGTGGCATTTGGGTTTACTGGGATGTTGCAAACTTGTAAAGTGTGTAATTTTCTCTGTTTATGAGCATCCAAATGAGCCAGACACAGCAGTTGTCCTCAACCAATTGCGTGAGTTTGGGGCGGGAATATCTATTTGTCAACCAATGGCAGACCAGTTGAGTAGTTGAAACTTGTATGAAAACGATCAATATTCAATTCCATTTGGTGATGTTTGTGGTGAAGAAATTACTTTAAAAGGCTGAACACTTCATAGGGCACTAGATAGATATCTGAGACAAAGTATTTACTTTATATCACAATGATGTGGCTTCTATACGAAAAAGAGCTGTTCTTTAATGCAACTTTTGTCTAGTGGAAAATTACACTTAGGATATTATGAGCAGCTCTGAATAATGAGACTTGAATGAAACACTGCGGCATGTTGAACTGAAATGGAGGCCAGTCTGACGGATTGAGGTAGTTACGTTTGAGTCTAAAAGTTGTCTTCCCCTCTCAAGTCCCATTATTCAACACACACAAATGACCCAAATGACAGAGAAAAAAGCAGTTACTCCACTCAGGATGTTCCTTATCCTGCATTGGTGAGGAAATTTATACCAGTTTGTTTTGAAATTGGCATAGGTTAGTTTAAACTTTTTGTTTCTGTTTTCTTGTAGCTATATGGTAATTTAGATCCAGTTGCGTGTATATCATGCCTTTGTGCTATTATGATTTACTCTGATTATAATTAGACTGAACATTGATTAGTGGTTCTATCTCGAGCACTTTTCCAGAATGCTCAGCCCTCAGTGTTTGGTGTGTAATCTTTCCCACGTCAAGTGAAGCACATGAATGCTCTCTCAAGTCATGTGACTTGTTAATGAAAAGTGTGCTATTATCTCACTCTGGGTTAAGACTTACTTTAATGTTTGAAATCTCATAGATTTACATTGACCAAAGGAACCTTAGTCATATCTAGGGTCAAGAACATAATTCCAATCTTCAAGTGTGTTTTTTTTTTTTCATTTGGCAACCATCTTGTTGCCGCCCAGAACACCATAGCCGTCACCTAGCAACGCCCCAAAAACTGCATAGCTTCACATTGAACAACGGCCTCAAAAAACCTGATGAAATGAGTTGGAGTTTATTATGAACTGATGTGAATGTGAAACAATAAGGTTATGTGCAGTGATTTTATACATCAATGTGCTGTATTTGAATCCTGTCCATGACACTGTCCTCAGGAGTGAAGCACATCTGAGACTGACCCACATATAACCTGTCCTCTATTATTAGTGTTCTGTAGACTAACACAAAGTAACAAAACAGTAGCATGGTATTTAAATCCTGCTGTGCTTGTGCAGCATGCTGATATGTGCAGCCATAACAGCACTATTGCCAGCGGTATATTGCTTTTATTAAACAGTTAAATGGACAATGAAAAGGCTAAAGGTCTGTTATTGTGAAGTTAATATACAGGTAAACATACCCTTAATTGGCATGTAAATAAAGGTTGGTCGTTTTAATTGTTTTCCAATGTGTAAGTGGATGATTCTTGGCAAGAATAAGTAGTGTAGCAGCGTTTACCTAAGGAGTGGCTATGCAATACTACCTCTCTGTTTTTCTCTTGTTTGCAAGCCTTATTAAATGCATCTATTGAAGCTAAAATGGTTCATCTATGAAAAGCTTTGCACCACCTGTGAATATAGAAATGTGAGATCTGGGTGTTTAGAACTACACCTTTTGGTAATTGCTAGAAATGCTAGGGAGAGAATAGTTTCCTGTAGTTTCTTTGTGTGTGTGGATGTGGATGAGAGAGAGAGATAGAGGGTTGTAAACAGGTGGAGTGTAATGTGATTGGTAGAGCTTAAAGGGCACAGCTGACTGAGTCATCACCCAGCGGCTGCATTTAACATCATTCTCTCTCTCTCTCTCTCTCTCTCTTTCTCTCTCTCTCTCTCTCTCTCTCTCTCTCTCTTTCTCTGTCTCTCTCTCTCTCTCTCTCTCTCTCTCTCTCTCTCTCTCAGTCAGCATCTCTCGCCCTCTTGTCCTTTTCTGTAATATTATCTCTGTCTCGTCCTGTAATTGGCCCACCTCTTTCCACACCGTTTTCTCTTGCTTCCTGTTTAATTTCTCACACACACTCCTGTCTCCCATTAATATGTACCACAGCTTTATAACAGTTCAGCAAGCAGAATAAACATTCCACAACATTCCGTTTGGCCGTCCTATAAAAATCCTGGCTGATACAGTCTGCTGGCTGCTGCTTGTGGTTTGTTATGGGGCATATTTCTCCCACCCACTTAATATCTGTCTCTTTCTGTCCTTCTTTTTTCCAAACTCTATTTGCCTCTGTTCAGCTCCTTCTGAAATTCAGATCTGCTCCAGCTCCATAGTGGGAGAGAGAGAGACAGACAGACATAGTGAGAGAAAGAATTGTAGACCACAGGTTGAGTTCTCTGTGATGGCTGTAGCCCACCAGAATGTATTCAAGTTTTTTTATGGCTTTATGTTTGTGCCTGTACTGTGTGTGCATTTATGTTCTGCAAATGTAATGTCATTGGTATGTCAGTAGATAAGTGTTGTTTGCTATGCCTTGGTGCTGTGATTAAAAAAGCTGTGTCTGTGAAAAGACAAGGTCATGGGTCTGTTTAAGGTGTCTAATCTTTCTGACAGGGTTGTACACAGCTTTGTAAACCACACTAATATAAGATGTCTGTTTGGCAATATGAGGTGTGAAAAAGAGTGAGATGTATAATTACCCCCCGTATATGAACATATATACTGCTTTAAGTGTAATTAACACAAATTATTGAAACCAGCACTTACATTATATTATATTGTTTTGTTTCCTTTAAAAATAGCTGAATGCATTAATTGTGATGTCTTTGTAATAGCCTGGTTAGTAAGTTCCTCACACAGTTTAAATATATTCAAGCTTTAAATTATAGAGCTGGAAGTCCATTGTAAGTGGATTATTGTAGTGGATTATATGAGTGTTTGCCTTTTAAAGCTAGTATGAACATTTACTCACTAGTGGAATTTAAAGTATTTATTATTGTGAAAGGTGTGTGAATTTGTTTATTTTTTGGGTCTCAACCATTTCTCTCTAACTTGTTCTTAAGAATGACTGTTGGTGATATATTCCTTAGGGGTCTCCAGACTTCCTCTTGGAACTTCTCAAGAACAACATTTGGTAACACCTTGACCTTTGACCTTCTGAAGCAACAATGGGGCGTAAGCTGGATCTGTCAAGTCTGAGCAATGATGAAGCAGAGCACGTGCTGAAAGTCGTACAGAGAGACATGAAACTTCGTAAAAAGGAAGAGGAGAGACTCAGGTAAGATATGGTTTATGTCACTGTATTTGCCTGACAGGGCTTAAAAGGACAGTATATGTATTTCCAAGGCTCTGTGTAGTTTTGCTTGTGTTTATCTTTTGAAGGAGAATAACACACTCTGTGAAAATGTTTAGATGACTCAGAGTCCATCCATTATCTGTTACTGTCTATATAAAGGCTATTTGTTAAAGGAACATTGAAAATTCTGTCATCATTCCTACTAGTGGCTATTTAAAGATGGAAGCTTTTTGACGTCAATAAACATGATTGATGATGACGGCTTACAGCAGTCATTATATGTATTTACGTTGTCATATGTTTGTGATATGTGAAGATCAGAATGTTTGTTCTGTTCTTCACAGAAAGCCATGTTATTGCTTTAACACTTGGAACATAGTGTCATCTAAACTACCTATAGAAGTTTTGTGGTGCTTTTGTACTTTTTGGGCTTAACATCTCCAGGTACTGTCCACCTTTTTAGGATAGAAATCTTTTTTGACTAGATAGGGCCTTGTGTGCATGAAAACAGAAAAATGACTGTGAGCAAATGATGACAGAATTGGTCTTTGGAAGAATGTAACCCAGTAATGTCATTTTGTAAAAACTCTATTTTTTTCTGTATGTCCTGCTTTCTCTTTTATTGATCTTTTCTCTTTTGTTGTGTCATTGGTCAACTACTTTGCTTTTTCCTCATCTGTTTGGTGCATTCAGCAACTCCTTACAATTGTAATGCACTCAGCAGAGAATAACTAATCACAGGGCTGTCATTGTGATCTATGATATTTTTGCTCTGTAACGGTGTAACATGGCTGCTGCTGAATTTTCTGGCTAGAACGCAGTGCGGTTTGTTCTTACGATGAAAATGCTGTTTTGCATATCCATCTGTCTGGGTGTGCTGGGTGTTAAAAAACACAGCGTCTTTGTCAGCACTTCAGTTTCGCAGGTATCATGCTGGGAGACTTCCCATGATGCTTTGCTTCTGTCAGAGCTTGTTGGTATGGGTTGCAGAGTTAGATGGTTAGAGGGCGAAGGTTACGGATCTTGAGATTGCTCAGTGTTATGATTTTGAGTGTTGTCAGACTTGACTCACACAGGTCAGGATCTCTTGGCTTTATTTTGATGAATCAGCTCGGTGTCATTGGCTCCTGAGGGGCCTCATTTTTAGAGACAGTGTGAAGATGATACGTCTTCATGTCCAGTGTATTTACTTAGTGTTTCTCAACAGGGCTGTGTACTGTCTGGCATAGAAAGGTATAATCTGTCATTGACATTTTCATTTGTGGCTTCAAAATTGGCTTTGACTAAACTGTGTGGTTTCACTGCTTTTAAAAACAGACATGTTTTGTCAAACATAAAAATACAAAGTCATAAGCCAAAGTTTGTAATACGAGCCTCTGTGCTTAGCAGACCTTAAGCAACACTTTATAAATATTATTTTTGGCTTTTTCATACAGTAGTGGGAAAGGAAAAACAGATGTTCGTGACACTGTAACAAATATTTTGAAGGTAAAATTATTGTATGTCAAATGCATGATAGACTGTCTGGTCAACACATGCATGTTTGTTATATATTTAGTTATTTTTATTATTCCAAAGGCAAGTAGTTTTTCTCTAACCAAATTTTACTCTAACAACATAAATCACTGTATAAATAAATCACTATACATCACTGTGCTTCTCAAATAATTGTACAAGGAAGAAATTTGGATAGTTTTACTGGAAAAGACAGAAATTTTGATTAGGAAATTGTTTTGCATGGTTTAGACAATTGAAAGACCTTTATTGCTGTGATACAGAATGTTCAGTGGCCATACATAGGTTTTTACAAATATGTAGAGCTCATATTTTCATGCTTTGTCTTTCATGACTGAATAGTCAATCAGACATCTGGCAGAGTTAAAGTAACCCTGTGTTACCCTGAAATGTGTTATACTGTTGATCAAACACCAGATGAAAAGCAGAAGACACACACACACACACACACACACACACACACAGTGGGGCTTATTAAAGGTGAGAAAGTAATTGTGATGCCTGTTGGTAACTTTTAGTTGTGTCAAAACTTTAGACAGAGATACACTATAAAACATCTAGTAAGCTGTAGCCGCCTACAGAGGCAGTATTTTAAGTTGCAATTCAGATGCGACAAATGCTCCAGGAGGAGTATAACGTGCCTTCTAAGAAAGCTTAATAAAAATGTAAATTAACATTGTATGTATACCTAATGGAGACAGCAATCCTACAATGCACAGCAATAAGCTAAGTGAGAAAAACAATTGTATACGTTAATCAGTATTTAAAAATAGTGAAAAACGCATGTAGTTTAAATAACACACAAATACACAAATAAGTAAAACAGTTAGTTTTATGTATTTGTATGCTTAGTAGAGTATCATACCACCGTCACACTCCAGTCTCACATACTGAAGTCTATTTTTGCTGACTACTGTATGTCCAGCCTTCCACGTCAGTCACTTATGAGGTTCCATGATGGTTTGGATGCTACATTAGAAGGCAGGTTCCTATGTAGACAGCTTAATAGAGTTTCCTCTTCAGTCGCAGCCTCAAGTGTCTACATTGCGGTTTCTGCCCCTCTAGCAGTAACACTATGCTGGTGTCTTATCATCTTGGCTTTGGTTCTGCTGTGTTGGTTTTACTCTTGGGTTAGTTTCTTGCTGTAGTCCAGCTCAGCAGGGACAGAAACGTGATCCAGTTGACGCATCTGGGCTTTGTTGGATGGGATTTTATGGCTCAGATTGCTGTCCATTTGGATAGCGGTTCTTATCTTGAGTTTTTGTGAGTTTTTGTGGTTTTGTGGAGTGTCTGCTAGCATTAATTCTAAATATTTCACTGTCACGTGTGACAGATTAAACATGGCGTCCAGTTTACTTACAGATTAGTTAATTCTAGGATCTACTTATCCACAATTGAAAATGGGGCATCTTTTAAGGCAGTCTAATTGTTTTCAATCTGATGTTTGGAACAGACTTTGTGCCATGAATGGGGCTATGATACATATAAAGACAAATAATGCCTAGATAGTCAGCTCACTAGGTTTTGGAAATTATTTTTGTTGGTTGTGTTGCTGCAATTCATTGGAGAAAGCATTTGAGAATTGTAGCACAGTTAAACACACATTTAATCTTTGCACTTACAAGCAGGTGTGGAGTAATGTAGAACTAATTACAGCAACCCACAGCTTCAAGTAAATTATAATCTTACATTCATTTGCTTCATCTAGCATGTTTGAATGGTGTCTGACTCTTGTGGGATCCTTGAACATGCCTGAATGCAATTAGTTGTCTCTCAGTAAACTCAGTGGAGTTCTAATGTATTTCACAAATGCTTTACTTGTTGGGTTTAAGACTGTTAGATGGTGTTTTACATCCCTGCTACTGACAGCTACTCTAAACATCTGTGAAGAAAAACAACTTTGATATTAGCCTGACTAAACATTCAACTCATGTTCCTGAGAAGATAAATAAACAGATTTAAGGTATTATTTATGAGAACAAACAGAAAGTAGTACAAAGTAAAACTTTCAATACCACAGGATTGGTTGTGCTCAGTTATGAATCATAAAAGTTAATAAGCTCCTGTACCTGAATTCAATAACTTCATTGTTTTCATAAAGACTAAATATTTATATTTTATACACCAATGAAAAATACTGTGTCTCATGTATATTAAACAAGGTATAGGGCTGTTGGCAGATAAACAAAGTCTTACAAATTTACATTTCCTTCACCAACAGGCAAGCAAGATGCAGATATCCTGGTTCTTCTTGAAAATTGCTTTTGGTTAAAGAAAAATCATGAAGGGAATTTATTATTGACTAAGGAGAATACCATTTATTCTCAAGGCAACTTAAAAAACCCACACTTGCAGTAATGGGGTCCACACGGCATGTTCATTACCCTGAAGAGTTAGAAACCTATGATAAAAATACCATCCTAAAAGCCTCAATGTCACATGGATAATTTGAGCTTCATTCTGTCTTAGACTAATGTTCTCCCCATGTGCAGGCTGGGCACTTATAATTCAACCTTTTTTTAGTTAATCGTGACTGGGATGAACTGCTTTAAATATGTTTTTGTTTACTTTACACAACAGGATGTGTTTTGGTGCCCAAGCAGAATGTGATTACAAAATGACACATAAACAACATTTATTCATTAAAACTATTCTTTAAAAAAGAAGTTAATCCCCAAAATAAAAATTGTCATTATTTATTTGTCCTTGTGTTGTTTCAAACTCAAGTAAAACAAACTTGAGTTTGTTTGTTGAAAAATAAAGTAATTATAAATGGCTCCTACAAAATCCCATATGAAATTCTGTCTGCTGTGGAAAACACAAGGAGATGTTTAGACTGTCCTCACTACACAATTTTGGTCAGATTTTGCTGTCACAAACAGATTTTTGATGTCAGTGTTTTTGTGTGTGTTCTGTTGTGTAACTGAGGGCACGGTTTAGACTGCTGTCTTCAATACAATGAAAGTGGTTGGGTACCAGGCTATCAACTTTCAAAGGGATCAAAATCACCATTTATCATAAATTCAAATGCCTTCTACACTTTAAAACTAAACAAATGTGACACCAAACACAATGTAACTTGCTTTTAGGACCTAGTTTCCTGTTTTCCCATATTGAATTTGGAGCTTGTCCTCCACATCTAAAAACGATGGCAGAAAGATCAATCTGTTTATATTCTAAGTGGAACGGAAAATGTCAACAAAAGCTTTGAGCTTTCAACACTTACTTCTCAGCATCCTTTTTTTGTTTTGTGAAATTCTACCTTGACATATTACAATGTTTTATAATAAAGAACTCACTAGTTTGTGAAGGAGAATTAGCTGAGATTAATCCCACCCAGCACTTAACCCTAAAGCTTATTGGATAATCTGGCCCATACTGTGTCCTTAATGCCTGGTTTCCCAGTTAGCATTTACTTAATGGAACAGTTCACCCAAACATTATACTTTTGTAATTATGTACTTCCTGTCATGTTTTGTTTTTCCTGTCATGTTCACGCTACACTTTTCCATAATAATAAAGTCTCCCAGCCTGTTCATGCTGGTTTTAACCTAATCTGGTTGGTCAACTGGTCTGGTTTTAAGATGATATAGCTGGGTTAGCCAAAACATGTGTAACACCACCAAAGGAGACTGGCCTGATTAGCTAACCACCACTGGCTGGTTTAAGCTGTTTTGTTAAATAACGTGTGAATGTTGCCACCAACCAGTACGCAAATGGAATTACCTTGATATGGTTTAGCTGTCAAACTTCAGTTGTAACACCTATTATGTGTGTGTTTGTGTGAGGTATTTTCAGATTTAGAAATAAGTAATGGGTTAAAGAAGTTAATCTTGAAGGTGATGCTGTCAAGAGCTTAGTGGTGCATTTCTTTTTCTCACAGCCGGACAAAATTTCAGACAAAAAGGACAATAAAAGTCTGTCACAAAACAAAAAGGTTTTTGTTTTTTATTCAGGTCAACCTTCAGCTTTGTATCCAAAAAATAAGTTCTAGACAAACCACCTGATCCTACCCACAAGGCTAAAAATCCCCCATTTTATCTTTGGGTGGCCTATGTAGAGATTGTGTAAGATGTATGATTGGTTGTGTCATTCAGTCAAAGCATATTTGACTGAGAGTGTTAAACTGTGAAAGTCGCTGAGTCGCCCATTTATGTAAATGCCGCCCATTTCCTTCAATTTTATATTATAATGGAAATCAGTGAAACATTTTAGTGTGGCTTTTATACGGTCCAAGTAGGAGCAGTTAAGATAGCTGGATAACCAAGTCATTTTTAGGATGGTAAAGAAGTCAGAATTTGAAAATGTTTTTGATGGGGTGCATAAAGGGGTCAACAGCATGGCTTTTAGGGGCAAATTCACCAAACAGTTAACTTTAGCATGTAATATTTCAGTGTAAAATCTCTGCATCTTTTTGTCATTGTACCACCCACCTTGCTTTTTAACTAGCCAGATGATGTACAGTATTTACAGTATCTACCAGCAGGGGATAATGTTAACCAGCTAACCTCAAGAAATTATCCCCTAAATTATCTTCCCAGTTTCAACTCTTGTGAGTGTGTATAAATGCAGTGCAGATCTAGAGCTAAACTTATGTGGTAAAATATGTTTTCTCCATTGTGGTCTCAGTGGCACATGTCCAGCCCTTATTAGACAAAAACAACCCTTGAAAGAACATTCTGTTTGTTACACTCCAGCAAACATCACCAAAAACTGAAGCTATTGAGTTCTGACAGTAACAGAATCTCTGCATCTGTCTCTCCTGTTCTGTGCTCAAATGACATCTGATTAGGAGTCTGATTAACCTGATGAAAGTTGAAGTGGCACATAATTATACAATAAAGTTTTTAAACTAGGAAGCGGATTTCCTGGCTAACTTTAATGTTGCACACATTTCTGTCTGCCTGTATGTCTGTTTGTGGTCTGAACATGAACTTGGAACTTCTTGTCTAATCTTTTGCGCTAAACTGATTAATTGACTGTTCCAATTTCAAAGCTAAATGTATAGCAGTCACACACGGTCACACTTGATGTGTGCGTACTTATGCAATTCAATCAGACCTTTTAATCAGAAAGGCAGCAGTAAAATAAAATTCACTTAACAAGAGATGTGTGAGAGACGCTTTATTCCCTCATAAAAGATCAGCGTACATTAGCAGCTACTGAATATTTAACCGGCTGAGGTTCAAACTGCTTGACATGCAAGAAGCTGTAATGCTATGATTTGCCCTCTATTTTTTATTATAATGTCAGGCCATGTTATATTATGCTGTATTATGAATATAGAATGTCTGTATTCACATCGTAGCTCGGCTCTCATATCTTATTGCTTAATAACTCTACTGATTCAGTATCATGGTATTGGTGTTATTGGCATTGGTTAAAATGTAGTTTTTATATTAAATATCAATATATATTTAATATAAATGTTATTTAATAGTAAGGTGTCATCACAGTTTATAGATTTATACCTTCTGTATGATGAATTGTATGATTGGTCTGTAAATATTTTGGTTTTAACTTATTTTTATATGCTTTTGTAAGTTATTGTTCCCGTCTCATTTTTGCCATGAGAACAGCCTTTAATGCTGTTCTGAGAGCACAAAATAAATAAATAAAACTCCAAAGAGAGTGGGGCGAGAGAGGTGTACAGTGTGAATGATAGAGTTCAGGGTAATTTGCTGCATCATGTCTCGCTCTCGGCTGATTTCACTGAGTGATCATAGGAAATGGGCTGTAATGGAGACGTCTGTTTCTCTTAGTGAACTTAAGCATCTTTCTTTCTCTTGCTGGTTTCTGCCCCTCCTGTCTACCTGCTCCCACTGTTTCCTCGCCTCAGAACTGCTCACACGAATCCCTGTAGCCAAAACAAATGAGCTTTGGAAAAACATCAAGGAATAAACAGGTTATGCAAGCCACATCTTGCTTTCATGTGGCCCAAGTAATGGAGAAATTCTTGTGCATGTTGGTTACACAATGAGAAATCCAATTGTACTTTTGAAATAAGATCTTACTGTACTGCAACTTTCAAAACTTCCTCTACAGTAAAAAAAATTGTTTTTTGAGACTAAATTCCAAATGCAACTGTTCTGAACTCCTGCAGCTCTTTGATGACAAGCGGATGAATACATCATCAAAAAACTTGGATATGGGTGGATATGGAAAGTGGACCTCAGGGAATAAAACAGGGGAATAAAATAGGGCCATGGCAGACAGGATATAGCAGCAATAAAATGCTGGTATGTGCCAACAATATAATGTATTACATAAGAGTAACGTAGTTGGTCACTGATTTGTTTAAGATACAGTAACTCATATTATACAAACACACACAAACAAGAAGCAGGTCACTTTGAAATGTAGTATTTGAGTCAACAACGAGATTGACAGCCATGAGGGAAATTCGGTCCAGTTCTCAAGTAAAGAGGAAGTTAAGCAGATAGAGGAGAAAGGGTCTTGTGTCCCTGAGCAGACTGTGTAGATCAGCAGGTGCTGTAATCTTCTGGCCTTGTGTGTTTCTCTTGGTTGAATCGTTTATGGCTATAAAATGGACAATTGTGTTTCATAGCGATAGGGGAGTAACTGAGGTACTGACTCTCTCTTTCACAAGATTCAAGACTTAAGTAGCATTATTGTCAAGATAAAAAAGGTTTACACTGCCAAAGCATTAGTAAAATTACAGTCTATAGTAAATCTATATTATTTTAAGAGTGCAAAAAGGGACTACTGTAAAAGTTGCAGAACTGATAAATTGTAACCAATTTATCAAATTGTAACCAATTTATCACCCTAATTAAACAAACAAATTACTGTAATAGTTCTGTGAAAATGCTATAAATATTTTGCCTGTTTGTAGGTTAAATACAGGGCCCCTGTGTGGTGTTTTATTCTGTGACTGTTTGGAAACACAAGAACACACAACAACAAAACAGCCCCTGAGAAAAGTTTCTGATCGGAGTTTGCTGGACCCAAATTATATAGAGCTGCTGAAGGGCTATAAATAAGGCAAATAAACAGAGATTAAACTGTTCAAGTGTCAACAAGACTATGCGTTGCATGCTTGTACACCTGAATATTACCTGAAATTCCTATTTGATTGGTTGTCATGTCAGTTAGTTAAAAAAAATGTTGGCGTCAGATACCTGATACCTAGATACCTGTAGAAAAACAGTAGAGACAACCTCTATAGCACAGGTCCTATCTGTTGTTAAGCTTGTTAATCCTATTGAATCTGAATATTAACTGTGTCTGAGAGATGGGTTGATAAATGACCACTCAGAAGATCAAAGCTAACCTAATGAAAATGCTTAAAAGGGTCTCATCAGATGAGCTGAGATCTAATATATGTGGTTCTGTTTAAATGTCACAGCCTGGTGTTGTGACTCCGAGAGTCTTTATCAACCACTGTCAGATGCTTTAAGAAGGATTTCTGAGTGGTGTCCACTGTGTAGTACAATTTCTTTGTGCTTCAAACTTTGTGCTTCAAACTCTTGTGTGCGTTTTAAATCAGCTACTGATATACTGAGCCCTTTACAAAAGTCATACTCTATTCTGCATACTACTTTAGTATGGTATACCGTTCAGTATGCCGATGCAGTATGTAGCAATATATCCAATTTCTATTATGTACACACTATGTAGGGTTATAGGGAATGCTGAAGCCTATCCAGCATGCCTTAAGCTGCAGACAGGGAAAATGAGCATTTCATTACAGAGTATGGAACAATACTTGTTTGAACTGATGCATGCGGAATGGTTTTTAACCATAGTATCCAGTTTCCCATTTAAAGGAAATTGGAATGTCAGTTCATTTTCCACTCTCAGAAACAAACAGCCTGGTATATGTGGTGTGTATAATGTCGCTCTTGCTCTCTTTATATGCATGAACTAGGGTGATAAAGTGGACATTTTTTACTGCATTTGCAAGTTTAATGACATAATGAGTGGAAAGTATTGTCTGACAGCTGATGGAGTTGATCGAATTTGTGACAAACGTAAAGTTTGATAATGGGTGCAATGTATTATGGGTAATCAAAGTCCAGTTTTATAAACTTGAAAACTTCAGACTTTGGACTTATGTAATAGGTCATTCTTGCACTATTTTGGAACTTAATAAGCTATGCACACTTGCAAACTGCACACTGGAGTCTTTTCATGTGTAGAACCATCAGTATGAAACTGGTGGGCACAGCTTGGCATGTTTCTGTTTCATGCACTGCCCAAGTAACAGCTTGTCATCGGTACTTTCATATTCTTTCTGTTTATTAGTAATGTAGCGCTTTAATGAAATGCACTGCTGTGAGATGCTTTTGCTGAGTGAGCCGCACCACCTGCTCTACAGTGCCACAGCAAAACCGGATCATTACAGGGCATTATGACTCCAGTTTCAGGATGAATCTAGCCTGATTTCTTAACCTGGATTTGAAGCTCTTTCCCTGTCCTGCAGAGGTGTGATAACTCTACAACCTATGGGATTATACACACACACACACACACAAAACTTTTTCAAAGTGTATTACATCTCTCAACCCCAGGTTCTTCTGCTCATTTGCCACAACTACTTCACATTCTTACTTCACATAAAAATACCTTCTTTAAAGATAAAGTTTTATTTCAGTATTTAGTATTTCAATGTTTAGTAATTCATTTGAACTACATTCCACCCATGAGCCTCAGTTGCTCTGTATATCATTCCATCATCCAAGCTATTTGTGATTTCTTTCTTTCTCTTTCTTTCTTTCTTTCTGTCTTTCTGTCTTTCTGTCTTTCTGTCTGTCTGTCTGTCTGTCTGTCTTTGTCTTTCTTTCTGTCTTTGTCTTTCTTTCTTTCTTTCTTTCTTTCTTTCTTTTTTTCTGTCTTTTTTTCTTCCTACCTTCCTTCTTAACCTTACTGCAAGGGATTCGTTCAGGGATTGTTTCAGTTTTGCGTGTGAATAACTTTGTCAGAACAGATGCAGGTCAATGATTTTAAAAGGCTGTCAGGACTGTCAGTCAGGAGCAGAGTCATAGCTAGGATGCATATCACAGTGTCTGACATCAGAGACTATCAATGTCACACAGTCAGACTTAACTTTTATCCAAAATCTCACTGGGGTCACATTGTACTGTCTTGACGAGCTGAATTGTAAAGGACTGAAAATAATGCTCGGTTTGCACTCAGCATACGACAGTTTTCAAAGGTCTAATTTATTCCTCACGTGACCCAGCCTGTCTGTCAGTTTTCTGTCTTTACCCTCTAGCTGTTAAGTTTGTTTGAGTCAAATGTGTGACGTTCCTTCATTCTGAACGATCTCTCACTCTGTAGTGGAGATAGCAGGCAGAGGGAGATAGCAGGCAGAGGGAGATAGCAGGCAGAGGGAGATAGCAGGCAGAGGGCAGGAGGTAAAAGGGTTCCTCCTCTGTCCTGTTTAAGGTGATGTAGGTGTCAGTATGTCTCTGCTGCAGGTGTTTCTCTCTCTCTTTGTTTCTCCCTTTCTTTCTTTTTCCCCTAGGCAAGATCCAGCATTAAGAATTCTGTACATAAGCGTCTGAACTGACAATACAAGTGCAGAGAAGAATATCAAACGGTGAGAAAAAAATTAGAGAGAGCCACAAGGGAAAGGGCGAGAGACAAAGAATGCAAGGAGGTAAATGATTTTAGCTGGGCACTGTGCTTGTGAATTAGCAGTTGAAAGAGACTTTGACAAGAGTTTTGCTTATGTTTGCTTGGTTTGCTGCTTATGCTTGGAGTCTGACTGGACATGTGACTGGAGGACTAGAGATGGACTACAAACCCACTTTGTCTCTTTGGAAACACACACACATTTCAGTAGCAAAAAAGCTACACTCTGAATCACTTGAATCACTCATGAATTTCTATGGCAACAGGAGGTTAAATTTGATCTTTGGCCCTAGGGTTGATGCGTTAAAGAAAAGTGAGGAACCGCATTGATCTCATTTAGACTGATGTGACAAAACCAAGAAGCCAATGAAATGGGCTGAAATTACAGGCACAGATGAATATGGCCTGAGAGAATACAGACTTACTGATTGATGTGTGTGTCTGCAGGTTTGTGTGAACATGCAGCCCTTCAATTTGAGTTTTATAAAGATATTGATTTTTCTTCCCTTTCCCTGCATTGTCATTTATTTCTTAGAAGGCAAATTTAGCCTTCAGAGAGGTTTGTTTGTCTGACCTTGTTTAGTATCTTGTCTGCAAGATTGTTTATGTTCTTGCATATTCTCCATATCTCCATCTTTTACTTAACAGATTCACAATCTCTAATCCTGAAGATTTCAAATAGCTTTGAAATCCAAATCTATTTCTAACTGATGTAAGTGTCTGATTGAAAGCATCATGTTTCTCTGTTTATTGTCTGTATCTAGGGGTCGAGGTTTTTGGATAAAATGTCTCAGACAAGCCCAGGCCGGTAACTTTTTTTTCTATGCTCTACATCAGTATACTGGCAAAAACATCTTTCTTTATTGTTGCAATTGACTTTAGGTCTCTTTTGCAAAAAACAAAACTAAATAGTAATACATGCATTTCATTTATTATATTATAGTGGATGCAGTATTTAAAAGTGACAAATTTTGAAGGGATTCAAAAAACATATATAATATAAATATGTTATATAATTTGGAGTTGGTGTTGGTGTTAATGTTTGTTCATTCAGAATCTGATTTATCTGCCACTCTGGTCACATGACAATTACGACTCAAGTGATTGGCTTAGAAACAGCTGTGTCCAGAGCAACTTACTCTGAGGTGAACAGGAATGTTAACAAATAGGAATTATGAGTGTCTTAGTGGGCATGTAAAGATATGTGTGTGTGTATGCTTTGTGATGCGTGTATTTCTAAATGTGTGATACTGAGTGATCATTTAAATTCATAAGCCTGAAAACCTGCACATTTATAGAGATATTTGTATGTAGTACTATAGAGATATTAGTATATAGTACTAATTCTGAGAGGCATTCTTGTTTTTAGTGTTTTCAGATTGTGAAAAAGGCCTGCAGGTGGTGCTGTTGTGCAGATAATAAGATTAGTGGGTCACTTTATGCCTTTTTGGTACACAGACACACACCCAAATACATTTCCTGGCCTGGACATAAATAAACCCACAGCATTCAGATGTATTTGTGATTTTAGTTAGTTTGCATGTTAAAAATATGTACAGCGGGTAATGTTTTAAATGCTGTAGTGAGTCATATGTACCCTGTGCACTAATGTCTTCCAGTGTACTGTGTCTGTATTATGGTGTAGTGATAATAACAGATAATAATACCATAATACTTATACCATGGTAGTAATTTAGTGTTGTTTACATGGGGCTTACCTAAAAAAGGTCCAAAATAACCATAGAAGTACCATAGTTCAGCTTGACACATTTTAGTTAGTGTTAAATRAGCTTGAGTTGGACTTATTTTTGATGTGAAATTTGTTCTCAGTGGGTGGACTGAGTTTTATAAGTGTCTACAAGTGGTGTTATTTGGTATGTGTGTCATTATACGGCTTTAGCTGTGAATCACACTGGAGGGGCTGGATTCCAAAATAATACCAAAATAAATTATACAGTAAATAGAATTTTTAATTCTGAGAACAGAGACAGTGAGTTGCTTTGTGAGTTGCTTTGGTTAAATTTTCATTCCCTGACCCAGCTTTCCAAATATGTAGAAATGAAATGCATTCAGGGAATAAAACGGCAAGGTGATATCAGCAGGGGGTAAAATCAAAGCAGTCAAATATTTTAAGATTCAAGGTGCTTAATCCTTAGGTAACCCAGAAATGATAATTCTGTTATCATGGCATTTAGTTACCGTTGTGTTTTAGCTAAAAAATAATTTTTATTTGTTTGTGCAGAGCTACAGTATGGCTTCAATTCAATGAATTCAATGATAGAGCAATTCAATAATAGAAAAATGGTGTGCGAGTAATATAATGGTGCTATAATACCATAGCAGTTCTTTCTTGTCATTTTTTGAGCTTTTATTCATTTTTAAATGAGCTATTTCTTTAAAACTTGGGCCAAGAGTGTAAATCAAGGACACACTCAGGTCATAAGAGGCTACACAACCTGAAGTGTGTTTTGGCTCGGGGTGCTAATGTCATCACTGGAGTAAAGTAATCTTCTCCAGTCTGTTACCCGCAGAGCTCCGCAAGGAATTTGCTGATGAGGGTACAGCGTGTGTGTGAGAGTGTGTGTGTCCTTGTAGATGCATTATTATGTGCCGGTTTGAATTTATAATACGTCTGGATTGGCAAGAAAATCATAAAAATGAGTGAAGGCTGGCAGAGAGAGAGAGAGAGAGAGAGAGAGAGATAGACACTTACAAACCGCTTCAGTAATAAGCCACAGTCATGGGGAGCCTGACTTGCACTCTGTGCTCTCAGCATGTGTTGCCTGAGATAAATTTCTCAGTGTGTGTGTGTGTGTTTCTGCCTTTGATTGTCTTGAATTGTTAATGTGCTCTGTGGCTTTCTCTCTACAAGTTTAGTGGAAGCCCCTGGGGGCCGGCAAAAGGAAATATATAAATTCAATAATAACATCGTAAATGGACACAGCTGATTGGTTTCCACATTACAGGACCAGCCCTTAAAGCAGATTGACCCTGTACACCATCTAATTCATCTTGTTCATGGTTTTTATCCTCACTCGATTTCTTCGAATCATTTTGTGCTGTAATGTGTCCTTCTCTGAAGCTCTCTAAAGCTCTTTGACTGGACAGCCCTGGAGGATATCTGCACTTCTGATATCTCAGAAATCAACTACTGTGTTAATGGTTTTTGGACCATCTTTGTCTGTAAGAGGTCAATAGCAGGTCATTAATTTACAGTGATGGTCATATGGCATAATAGATAAATACAATATAAGACAAAAGGGTAAAGGTTAATTTTATCTAAATATGTCAGACCAGGCGTTTTTCATGCAAAAAAAACGAAAGTAAATAATTAGACGAAGGTTTAAAGAAAGTGAAGGATAGTTGTGTCTCATTAAGATGTTTTACACTGTGCCATTATATTCAAGACTATTAAGTACTTCTCTCCCCCCCCATTATTCCCATTGTCATTATTTTCAAAGATCATACTGATTAAATTCCTGTTACTGTAATAAAAATAATCCTTTCTGGACTTACTGCTTTTTCCTGTGTTATACTTTTTTACAGTTAAATCAGCATAAATCAGATTCAGATAAAATCAGATAAATCAAATTTTTGCATCATCGCAATGACAGAGAATGGGCTTGTTAAATTGTCATTGTTACAAAGGTAAAATAATTTTGCTAAAATCAATGTTTCATTTTGTAAAATATAATTTTCAGATTTTTGTCTTTTGAC
>JAZGTK010006265.1:0-21062 GCA_036877625.1 Ambastaia sidthimunki
CTAGAATATGACATATTTTCAGTTGTTTCACACTTTTTTGTTATGTATACAATTCCACATGTGTTAATTCATAGTTTTGATGCCTTTAGTGTGAATCTACAATTTTCATAGTCATGAAAATAAAGAAAACTCTTTGAATGAGAAGGTGTGTCCAAACTTTTGGTCTGTACTGTATATATAAAATCAAGTTTCTTTTATGTAGCAAAAGTCTGTTTTTTCAAATTGTGGTATTGTAGGACATCAAACAGCATATGTGTGGGACAACCCTGGGCGTAATTCAGACTGGTGACGGACTGTGCTGTAGCGGATAGCGATAGTGCAGGACTTGGAGAGAGCACGTGCAGACTCCCCCACTATCATTGAGCGAATGAACACCATGGTCCCATATGTAAGCTTATCACTTGGAGGTTTCATGTATGTCCCGTCAGGCTCTACCTACACACACACACACAGGAAAAAGTTAGGAACTTGAAATTATTAGATTTTAAATTAAGACTATGTTCATTTATAATGGGACCAGAATCTTAAATTAATTTATTGTTGTTTAGGTTTTGAACTTTATTTCCAGATTTTGAATCCCAGGTTCATTGTGGTCTCAGAGTCTTGACTGTATAGAAGTACATTACCAGTTAATTCAGGATCACTTGACTGAAATGTTTCTCATGAACTTAAAAACCTTAGTCTGTAATTGTGTGCTTACATGTTTGAAAAACAAAATTGCGTAAACATATACATTTATGTCATTAGAAAACTAATGTTTTAAATAAAAAATGTTTTTGGATGGATGATTTGGGTCAAATAATGAAGAAAAAGCATCCAATGTGGAATACATGGGAACTCCTTCAATATGGTATATAAAGCATCTCCAGTTGATAAAATGCCAGAAGCACATTTTTGCAAATTCTAATTTTGCACATTGAGGCATATGGTAAATACATTGGAGAAGCCTAAAATAAAGTGCATTCAGAAAGTTTTCAAACCCCTTAACGTTTTTTAATTTTGTTATGTCGCAGCCTACAGCCTCGTTGCAACCTTTTTTTAAATTTAATGTTGCATACTACAATCGTTTAAATTCATTTATTTACACTAAGTACCCCATAATGACAAAGTGAAAATGTGGAAATGTCTGTAAATTTATTAAAAACAAAAAACTGAAATATCAATTGGCATAAGCATTTAGACTCCTTGCAACAACACCGAAAAAGATACAACGTTGTAATTGCTGCCAAAGGTGCTTCAACTAAATACTGAGTAAAGGGTCTGAATATTTACGTAAATGTATTGTTTACATAGTTTGATGATAGGTTCTAGTTTCTTTTTATTAAATTTACAGACATTTCTAAAATTGTTTTGTTATGAGCAAACATCTTTAAAACAAGTCGGACTAACTGATATTCCTTCACTGTCCATAAAGTTTAAACATGGGTACAAAAACAACGCTAAACTTTTTATTTGGTCATGCAGACAGGACATGGTCACCTTGGCATACTTCATCAGCATATTCTCACGTGGAATCCTGACGTTCTCCAGTTTCAAGTAGCCATTATCCACCTCATCAAAACCAAATTTCGGGCCAATATCACCAACCACCACACCTGTTCAAACACAGATCAATAAAGTCTCAGCATGAATACATGGACTTAACTACACAGACTACACATACAATACACAAGTTTAACACTAGAAATAAGCTGAATTTTATTGTCTCATGACAGCGTGTTTTGTCACAATGCATATGATGACTAATCACAAGACATTCAAAAACCAATGACATTAAAAGTTATTGATGTGGAGTTGGCATGGGGTCTTGTTGGACACATTTACTCAAGCAGTTGTTTACATTCAAGTGTGACGTATCGATCGCTAAATATGTTCGAAATATTAATCATTTTCTTTCACAAATGTAGTGATTCTCTTCAGAAGACATTTATTAAACTTGAGTCATCTGAATTACTTTTATGATGGATAGATGCTTTTTTTAAAACTTTATAATTCTGGGTATTAATTCAATGACATGACAACGCTAAGAAGAGACAGAATATTATTCATATGGTGACAGTCACTTTTGTTGTGACCACAACATATTAATACGTTGTAAAAAGATACAATGTCATGGCCACAAAATATTAATTTGTGGGAATGTCATAGCATGTTGAGGCTAGGACATTAACTCTTGGGAATGTGACATGTTGTCATAACTTGACATACACATGTCATTACCTCAACAAAATAACAAAATAATTGGACCCTAATTATTAGCTAAAAAAAACTTAAATGTCTGAATACTTTGGACCATGTACCATGATAGTACCCTATTTTCTGTGGTCAATAGGTATCATCACCACAGGGGCTTTAAACACAAAAAGTCTTTACCTGGAAGTGGCATGTGTGTCTTCATGCACCGAATGGGTGTGATGAAGGCATGTAGGCCATGACACACGCCCTGAGTATACAGTTGAGCCAGAACTATAGCATGATTGGATGTTTTACCCACTAGAAATATAAACACATAAACAAAAACATTTGGAAAAATCATCAATACATCACTGAACACTAGCAAAATACACAGCCATATATAGGACACAAAAATATGTGATTTCGGGGCTGCTTACATCCACCTGGCCACCATTTAATAGAGGAGACTGTTGGACTGTTCAGAACAAACTCTTGGGTTGAAGGGTCATAGGTTGCAGTGGTCTCAAGACCACGAATGTGTGTACCTGGAATGAAGTTACACATAAAACAAAAACACATAGATAATTGTCACTAGAGTTATAAGAAAACCAAACCAATGTGCTATCCAGCCATATCAAAATAAATTTTAGATACAGAAAGGTTAATTTTGTAGGTGTTGCTATTTAAAATATCTGATACTAAGACAATAAAGTTACGTCTATAAGGAAATGTAAGCTTTAATCGCCTTAGTGGTTCAGTATGTAATCAGTATTTTTAGTTTAAATGACATACTTGTCATGATGACCCTTGTAGGTGTCTGACAGCAGGAAATAATAAACATTTCTAATGCAGCAAAAACCTCAATAAGTTATCTTCTCTTTTGAATTAAATTGTAAGCGTACTTTCGTTTTGTGTAGTGTGGCTCTGAAAAATACTATGATACTCATGGAAAAAGTTACCAACATTGCTACTCAGAATAAATTTCATGTTAGATTTTTTTTTGCATTTTATTGAAACAGACACAGAGCTGGTATTGAGGGCACATTAAAATTAATTGTACAATCTGGCAAGATATTTAACAATCAAAACTAATAAAATTGATTTTGCACCCACTGAATTTCACAATCATGCATCAAAAAAATGCTCCTTCTTATTTAAACACGGACAATATAGTGATGCAGTACGAAATAAATGAGTGCAAGATATGTGAGGTTGCCAGATTTGTTACCGTGCCCAATTTCAGTCTGTGCGTAGGTGCCAATAATCTCCAGATTCCATGCTGGCATGAAGAAAGTTTCCAGCTGTGCGGGTGAAGATTGGTTCAACAGCGTTGGCAGGAACATACCCAAGTGCAGGTCAAGGGGCTCTGGATGCCCTTTGTGCACACAGCTTTGGTGGAGCGGGGGTCAGGGTCAAGGAGAGTGGGGTGTTTCAAAGAATAGGTACATAAAAGAGGTGGAAGATGTAAAATTTATTTAGATAGCAGGAAGGTAGGTGGAAGAAGTTAAAGTTGATCAAAAGGTGAAATAATTTCACAGAATTAACAATGAACAGCATGGACAGTTTTTGTATGATAGTTAACGGGTGAATAAGAAAGAGGTAAAGCATGATGGGTGAAGAAAACCAGCAAAACCCCAGAAAGAGACAAAAACAAAAAGAGAGAAAATAATTTATAAGCATGTCATGCAGATGCTAATTAAACAGCAAATTTACAAACAACAATTAACAACTTTCTTTAAAAACTAAAAAAAAAAACTGTTTTAGGGTGAGTTACCCATTTACTCTATTGAATAATCAATATTCATCAATGGCAAAATAAACAGTTTCAAAGAAGGTATAAAAAACTGCCACGGTTAATTTAAAGAAAGCAGCTGTGATCCTCTTTATGAAGTAACAAGAAATGACTTTAGCTGGGTTTTCACAGAGACATATATAACTAGGTTACATCCCTGTCTAGGGCAAAAACAAAACAGAGCTTATGTTGTAGACTAACTGCCATTCACACAGGATAAGTTCTAATAAAGACATTAAAATTTGTTTTAACTTGTCAAGCTATATTAAAACATCTCCTCATGATCAAATATGCTGATAAAAATATTACTGATTGTGTGTACAACATAAAAATAGCTTGGCTGTTGGCTTGACAGTTGGCTGCTTATGAGTTTATTCAAAGTCCCTTTAAATAAAAAGTGTTGTGTAGTGTGACAAAGCAATGACAGCTCTCCTGTATAAAAATGCACCTCGCCGCAGCTGTGGGTGTTGAGTCTTTTAATGTGGGGTTCTAGGAATTCACTTAAACTTCCAAGTTAATGCGGTTGTCAAACTAAAACACTGAATGTCTAAACGTTGCCAAAGCCTGGCAACTGATTTTGCCCTACCACCAGGCAGCCTTTTTTAAATAATTATTATTTATTTTATATTATTGCCCACCCACTGTACTAAAGTAATCATTTCTGAATTCATCATGCAATTAATTAAATTATAATTAAAGAATTTACCTATTAATTAATCTATTTAATTAAATCTGTTAGTCTGTTAGTTACGGTACGGTTCAATTTACTCTGTGCCTCTGCCAAAACAGTTAAACAGACATGCAAGGATGGAGTGAAAGTGGCTAGGTGGAGCAGAAAGGGAAAAGGCACAGAAAAAAAGAAAGCACTTCAAGAATAAGCAGCGATATGTTGCAAAATTTCAGTGCTGGTCAGTTCCATTTGTAAACACTTTTTGTCTTGGCAAGTGTTGAACTGCTGGCAAATATTAGCGGTAACGCCCCTACTATAATCATTTAAAATATAATATGTTTAAAGACATTAATATTAATTTGAAAAGTAACATGAGACAGATATTCACATTCTTTTATACAGGTAGGAAGGGAGCAGGGAGACAGGAGCTATAGTGCAAATATGAACAAATAGGAGTCATAAAATTGTCATAAAGTCATAAAAATACTGGTACTAGTTTACGTTCACAGTAACAGTAGTTCTCTTCTTTATTAAGTGTATAAGGCTAATGATCCTGGTGGAAGGGAAAGGCAGAAAGATATTAGAGAAATTGAGGTGAAGGAAAAGGGAAGTGAGGGTACTGAGGCTACTGTTCAATTTGTCTGGCAAACCCTCAGCCAGTGATAGTTCATATGCCAAAGGTGGAATGAGCATGTTTATTTATATATATATATATACCATATACCATATATGGTATATATACCATTATACCATATACACACACACACACACACACACATATAAAATTATGTGTGTATGTTATAACACAAACCAGAAAACACAAACCCAAAAATACAAAGAAATATTTAGTCCTACACATGCTGTCTATGGGTATATAAATAGAGCACAGTTTTATAGTTTTATGAACAGTTTTTTTACAGCCAATACATTATGGATGTAGCTTCTACTACAGGAGATTATGTTCTCTATCATGTCGGTCGAAGTTGAAGTCCTTTGTTGTTGTTTTTTCTGTTGAGTTTATGTAACATGCTGTATCTTTTTCTCTCTTGAAGCCTGGCTGTGTTTAGTTCATGATCTTTGATCTTCAGTAGCTTTGGTTTGCGTTGTCATTATTTGACTTTGTGTAGTTTGTTTTTATAATCAAGGTGCAGCTTCTTTAATTGATATTTTGGGTTATCACTATTCATCCAGGTCAAAGTTTGACAGAAGTATTAATAGTTGGTTTTACAACAGAGGCACACATTTTCCTCAAATTTAAAACTCTGAATCTTTATTTTCTCTCTAGTAAGATGTAGATTATGGCAAGAACAGTTGGAATTTACCCTACTGAGCTGTCAACGCCTGCAAGGGTCATATTAAATTATGCCCAATGTGATCCCCAACACTGAACCCTTTCAAACACTTTCAGTTTGCATATGAATACAAGTTCATGTGATTCTCTGGGTGAATGAGACTGACCATGGCCCAGCTCTGTCTGAGCATAGGTGCCTAACACATGGAATGACTCCACTAACGGGATCCACTTTTTGTGTTGTTCAGTAGTGCCCTGGCTGTTTAAGGTGGGTATAAACATGACATAATGGACTCCGATGGGCTCGTGAAACAGACCCCTCACAACACTGTAGGAACAGACAGGTGTAAAAACTTAAAAGAATAAATATACATTAGTTAGACTTTAGTTACAGTAGTTTAGAGGTACCAATTTAAAAAGGTACTTTTTTCAAATCCTTTATTTCAGTATTTAAATAGGCCTATGTTTGCTTTTAGCCAACCATACTAGCACTGGTTGATACTACTACAATTTTCATCATCCTAAATGTAGAGTGTATTAAAGGGGTAGTTTAAAAATGTTACCATTTACTAGTAATTTATTATGTTTCAGTGGGGAGAGAAGGCCTTACAGGTTTGGAACAAAACTGTACTGTGCAGTAGATTTTAGGGTAAACATTTGAGCATGTCTTTATTACATAAAAATGATTCATAAGTAGCATAATTACCCTTATCCAATTCAGGCAGGTTGAAGTATAGTTGGCAATCAGGCCTTAATGCCCTTTGCCACACTTTTACTCTTAGACCTTTGCTCAGACTGTCTTTGTAAACACACTTTGGAACCTACCTTTGCATTTTAAATAATATAAATGCTACTTACAAGTCTATTTTTACAAAATAAAACTACGTTAGTTTTCTGTTAAAGCATCTATGAAGTGAATAAGGTAATATAGGACATGACTGACTTGACTTTATGGCAAAAAAAAATTTCTATCATGATAGTGGCTTCTTAATCATTCTATACTGAACTTCCATTTTAAAAAAATTAAGAACAAGGAGGAATCAAATTTTAAATTCTTTTCACATGGTTAGGACACTACGGTTCACCACTGTAGTGCTGAAAAGAAGAACTGTGACCAGGAATACACATGAATGAGACAAGAATATAAAGTTTTTTTAAACAGAGATCCTGGGACAGAGGAGTATTTGCATTGAAACCTGTCATAGTACATAACATTCTACCTTCCAGTCAAACATTTTGACTCTTTTGTTTGTATTAATGTTTCTTTTTATATTAAAATCTTTTCACCTAAGGCTCATTTTTATATGTTTGAAATTAGTTTTGTAGACAAAAATAAATTGTGCCGCTAAGTAATAGAAAATCAGCCCAGCATACATGGTAACTCCTGAAATGCACCTTATTGAAAAAAAATGCTCATAATGTGATCTAGAGCAAACTAGGCAGCTACTGCAAGTTTTTTTATTTAATAATTTTGATGACTTGTGAAAAATGTGATATTAATAATAAAGAATGTGTTATGATGAAAGTGCATACCTCTTGTAGGCATAGATCTCCTCTGGATCAGAGATGCCATACTCCCTAAGCTTCAGAATCATCTGTGCACTCTTCTTAAGTGCTGCATCATATCTCTCACTGCGAGAGAGGAAGTTCAGGTCTTCATGCTGAAAGTCTGGATCACTAATAACCAGAGATTCTAGGGTGAATCAAGAACACAGGTTATACTAATAGCAAGTAAAAAAAGCTATGCAAAACAATATACTGTACAAACAGGCAGTGTAATTGATGCATCAAAACGGCATACAAACGTTTCTGGCAGAAAAGCTAAAATTACATATGACGCCCAACGATAAAATACCACATGTTAAACGATCAAATACCAAATGCGAAACGATCAAATACCACGTAAAATACAGAACTAGGAAACAAACTTTTGTTTCTACACTGCTGAACTCTGGACCCTTTTTCATATTTCCTTAGGCACTCAAAATTTCAGATTAAGAAAACTTACACCTGTTTACACCTATTTATTTATATATTTTATTTATTGTTCTGTTGTTTGTATACTAGATGTTTTGTCTTGGGAAATTACGTTGAGCTACTAATTGTAAAAAAAAAAAAAGCCCTATAAATAAGGATAAGTAAATGCCTATCTAATATAATCCTAGAACAGGAGTTAATGGATAGAAAATTTGTGCTCAGAGAATCAGATTTACGCCAGACAATGCATGCAACTAAAGAGAAAGAGCTTCATAAACTGACTACAGCATTTGCCTAGAGGACCAGACAAGCCCTACATCTGGAACACTGAAATCAGACGTGACGGCTTCATTTTATTTTAAGAGGTTTTCTCTGTTGTAAAACTGTCACAGGCATTTTATAATAATAACTGTTGTTGTAGTTATTTATATTAGTCATACAGCACTCGTTACACAAATTGATTTACATACCAAGGATATTAAAATAAACGTATGCAAAACGGTCGACATTGTAAAATACCAGAAATCTTTCATTTAAAACAAAAAAATTATAACTGTAGACTATATTAGTTCTGATCACAGCTGACCTATTTCTCTCCTCCTGCAGGTCTTTTCTACACCATCGTCCAGTATGTTTGTAAGGACCTCTGGATCGAAAGAGGCATTTTTTCGCTCACGGGTAATGTCAGGATTCATGACTAACTCGCACGACTCTCTTCAAGACGTTGAACTTTCTGCTATGTGGGCAAAAGTTAATATTGTATAACGTTTTAACTCTGACCTACTATGCTGCGTTACTTCCTAAAGGGTGGGCGAGGTTTAACGTTAGTTGAAAAACAGACCAATAATGACGCTTAAAACACAATGGAACAGCCTCCGCTGTGACGCAAAGGTAAAGCAAAGCAGAAGGGTCAAAAATAGGCGTTTTGATAATCGCATTTTGTTTCAAAAAACGGCATACATCGACATACATCGCGGTACAGAAGACAATATTGTCTTCTCATAGTGAAAAGTGGAAAGGTCCGCAACACAATAAAATAAAACGTATGTGTGTAAACAATGCTACAGGATTACTAGTTTGAGTAACAGCTTGCTAAAGAAAATAAATGTTATACAACCGCTCATGTTGTTTGTGGGTATTGTAGGGCGCCTTTTGTGCCATTCAATATGTTAATGGGATCTCTTTTTTTTAAGCACATTTAATACAAAAGGCCACGATAAAACTCACTCAGCTATAAAAGGTGTTATATATATTGTGGGAAATTAAGAAGCATAATTTTGCTTAAAATGTTGGTTAAATGGTTGGATTACGGATTACAATTTTCTAAAATACATTAAAGTGGGAATGGAAAATAAGTAGGCAGAGGTTAGGATGGTGAGTGAATGCAAGACAGAAACTGTTATATAAGGGAGTGTGCATGTTGAAATCGGTCGGAGCAATTTTAACATAAAAACAGGTTTATTAAACAGGGTATAAAATGCATAAAGGAAATAAGTTTAAACGGGAAATAGAGGGATTTTTAGTAGTACCATTTTCTTGAATCCGCGCCACAAAGCTTCGATAGGTGGCGATAATGCTTCAGCTGGCAGCCAATCGCAGTTAAACTCTGGAAAGAAGAAGCAACTTCTGCAACTGATATGCTGCCTCATCCAGCCGTATTTCATCTCCCGTGGGAGGTCAACGCAGACTTGATAAAAGATGGAGCATCCGTGAGAACTTATGGAAGGTTGGTCTACTTGTTAGAGTTCAAAGATGTGTTAGTACAGTATGTCATCCCTTTAGTTTAACTGTCTAATCTGATGTAGGCTACTGCTACACAAGTGTAGATTTGCAAATATGTGATTTAGAAAATTTGGGTACCCCAATAAACTAATATTTGATTGAACTAGCATGTTTTTGAAAAGATATTTTATATTCTGAGCTGCTAAAACAACAATTGTATTTAATTTAGGAACTTGAGAGTACCAGATAGCAGTCATCCTTGGACTCCTTGGACCCTGGGTCTTAACGGAGAAGTTATACTTTTGAAGTTATATAAATTATATTTAGTCCATAAAATACTTACCCATAAAGCATTCTAAGAGAATATGACTTTCTTCTTTCAACTGAGCACAATCAAATTTATAATAAATAATATCCTATCTCAGTGTTTTGAAGTTTATAGGCATTTACTAACCCCCTAAGGTCATATGAATTACTTTTTGATGGTTGTGTTTTTTGGTGCTTTATCATCTGGAGCCACATCACAACCAGTATAAATTCATATTTTATATAAAATAAAGTCATATTTCAGCACCAAAATGTGATTCATGCACACATCTGTCTATTAGTTTTACCCTGTTAATTGTCTTACCCTGTTAATTGTCTAATTAATGTTAAAACATGCTAGCATCATATACAGTAATGGTAAGTAATGGTAGAATCAGTTTAAAATGTGTTAACACCATGTTAAAATGTGTTAGCACCATGTGCTAGCAGCATGTTAAATCATGTTAAAACATGTTAGCATCAAGATAAAACATGCTAGCATCATGCTAAAATGCCTTGGTTATGTATGTAATCCTTTTTCTCTGATGAAAGGAATGAGACATTGTGTCTGGAAGTAAGCTGACATGCATAATTCACTCAGATGTGTGCTGAGGGGCAGGAAGTGGTGTCCCGACTCTCCTAGCAGATTAGCTCAATGTTATGGCAAGAGGGACACAACGTCTCATTCCTTCCATCAGGAAACAAGGGTTACATATGTAACTGAGACATTCCCTTTCTGTCAGTCACTCAATGTTGTGTTGATGACGACACCAGGGGTCCCTATACAAAGCGCAGGACGAGCTGAACTCTGTTACGAGCTAAGCGGAGTGCATGCCTCATAGCGAGCACTCGGCCCCATCATAACCTTTCATATTTGGGCAGAACGCATCTCTACAGATGTCTACCAGTGAGGCACCCCTTGCCAATGCCCATAAAGAACACATGCACCTTCATCCCCAGCAGGCATCGCAGATCTTGTGACTGGAAGGCCAAGGTAATGGCCTTCATAATCCTTTGGCCTAACCTCTGTTTAAAGAAAGACGCTCCCTGTTCAGAGCATCTGAAGCTCTTTGTGTGGTCCAAGTATAAGCGTAATGCATGCACTGGACACCGCACGAACAGGACTGGGTCTTCCTCCATCGAAAGGAGTGCTTGCAAGTTCACCACCTTATCCTGAAATGGAGTGGAGAGAACCTTGGCCACATAACCTGGCCGGGGTCTCAACATGATGTGGCAATACCTAGGTCCGAACTGCAACATAAAGGGTGACGAGCACCTGACATGTCCCGAAGCACCAGGCTAGTCCCTTAGGAGGGCAAGGGCAGCCATTGTGACCTTTGTAAAGACGCAAAGTGACACGTCAAGAATGAAAGGAAGGACCTTGCCCCTCAAAAGTAAATCGTTGAGGGAGGATTGACACATGAAAGTACATGTCCTTCAGGGCTATTGGTGCATACCAATCCTGATGGTGTATGGATGAAACAAAATTCAAATTTTGAAGGGCAAGATTGTAAAAAACTCTTTTGTACTCAAATGTGGTGCTACAAATAAAAAACAAACAAAAACAACATTTTTTGTTAAATTTTTGATCATGGTCTGTTGCAGTACAGGGAACTATATGCTAATTGGGATTGGGAACTATATGCTAATGCTGGGGAAAGTTTTGTGTGTGTTGGGTATCACGTTGATTGTGCATGAAAAAATCCCTTACAAGGGACACAAGTGAACTGACTGTTTCATAAAGGTTAGCCAGCCTGTTTCCATCTTTCTATCTAGACTTACAAGTTACACAGCAGAGGAGTCCAAAGCCATTCTTAGTGCTCAGCAGTCCTCTGCACAGTGCCAGGTGTCTGTACGAACAACATTTGTTGAACCTTTCCAGCCCATTCTTGGAGCTCAGTATCTTGTTCTTGGAGAGATTGAAAAGGCTGCGGGTGAGTATGTGATAGATGTGATACGTTTTAGTGTTGCAGCATACAGTACACATAAGTCCACTACATGCATTTTTGTTGTGGTGATATTTAGTAACAATGTTTTGATGTAACAAGTATTTGTCGTTGTTTCTGCTTTCAGGAGCAAGTGGAGTTGTACTGTGTGCCCGTGCTTTGAATTGTGTTGATGGAATAGACTTTGCACTACTGCAATGGGCCATAACGAAGCAGAGATGCTTTTTTAAAGAGAGAGCCTGAATTAAATGTGCAAGCTTCCAATATGAGAGCCTGTATCACCCTCAGACATAAAACACCTGTAAAATATAGTCATTTGAGAATTTAAAATATAGTCATTCTCATACAATTCGAGTGCATGACATTTTATGATATTTACTGAAATGAAGTATTTGTATAAATTGTATACTTAGCACATACAAAATAAATCAAACAACTTAAAAAATCGAATCCACTTTTAATGCAGATTTCTTTAAACACGTACAAACAAATCATGCATAAATTATTCAATTTGCATCACTCATTGGCTGCACATAATTGTGTCAATTGATAATTTTTTTGTCAATTGATAACAACTGTTTATGTTGTATTGTGAAGTGGGTTTCTTTTTATGTAATTTTCAAAAAAACTATTAAAAAAATAACAAAAAAAGTTTAAATGATACATTTATTGCAGTGACATTTGTGCGGTTAACGTGTGTTTCTTCCTACATTTGATACCACTTACAAATGTGGACTAATTTCATTTTGTAGTAATTGTAAAAACAAATTGCAAAATAAAGGAATAATTCATTGCATTATTTTCAACATTAGTAGTATCAGAAAGGAAAAAGTTAATGTAGTATAATAAATGTAGTACAATTACATTACAAAGTATAATGTAATTAAATGTATAATGACTTTAGATCAAAAAATGTACTTCTGGCCCATCATACCGTTGAAATAAAACAAGAATAACATATTTTTACCACGTTTCGTTTTGGATGAATATTCCATTTGCTGCATAAATTAGAATATTCTGCCCCATTACATAAAAATGTAGTAAACACAACCATCTCATATGTTGAGATATTCAAATTAATGCTGTATTTGAGATTATCACAGTAATGTGGTCAAATTGGCAGATCTGAATATTTAAAATAGTTAGTAGTACAAGTGCAGTATCATTTTAGGTGTTCCTGTTTTTATCTTAACCAAGCAGGATGTTGACTGTTAGAAACTAAAATTACAGATGATGTTTGTAAACAGATGTTACCTATAACTGATAGGCTATGTATGGCTGATGTATGAGGTATGGGTAGAACCTTTGGAGGAAGCAAGAAGCATTGGAAAACCTGAAAGGGGGTCTATCTTACAACGAGCCAAAGCCTGTTTGTAGTTGATCTTTTCCTTGGTAATGGGATCAATCAGCTCTTTGGTGTAGTTGATGTCTTCCTGAAGCTCTCTCATCATTGTACTATCAATTATTTTAGAGCTAACAGCATCCACAATGTTGACTCTTCCTGATTTAGTAGGGTTGACCAGCCCACCTGTCAGAAACTGTGCCTGCATGTAACGCATAGCATTCTCTTTGGGCATCCACCCTTTCTGAACAGCCTCTCCAACTGACAAACGTTCTTTTGTTATTGGGTCCTCAATTCCAGTGAAAGCCTTTTGGGCATTTAGTAACCTTTGCAACTGGCTGGGCTCAATCAGACCTTGATCTGCTGCTTTGTGGACAGAATATTTTATGCTGTTGATGATGTCCACAATGCCACCAGTGGCTGCCTGTGCTTCCAGAAGTTTTTGAGCAGTGTTGGTGTGAATCATCTTTCGAGCCATGGCACTGCGCACATTTAGACATGAATCTGTATCAATATCATAAACTCCAGAGATGGGGAACTCTTTATTTAGCTGTTGAGTTGGTTGACTGTTAATTGGGGTGTATGACCGAGACTTTGTTTCACCAGCCACAAGAAGAGCAAACTCCGAGATAGGCATTTTGCCATTCTTGTATTGTTGTAGTTGGTATTTAGTCACCCTGCTTTCTTTTAAGGCATTTTTGATGGAGTACTGCCTGCCACTCTTGCGATCCTGCAATACTGATACTTCACCTTCGGGTCCCATTGTGGTGATTTCTTCCCAGTCACATACCATTTCCTGTAGTTGTATGTACTGGCTGCGATCAATTAAGCCTTGCATGTAGGCATCATATGGTGCCATGTCTTTACCGGTGTTAGGGTCTAAGATGCTAATTTTTGTGGAGACATTGACCTCTTTTGTGCGAGTCTCTGAGAAGTCCTCTTTTCTTAGATTGTTCTTTAGCTCCCTGATAATGTTATCACTTTTGTAGATTTTGTCCTTTTCATCCAGGATATTCCTTTCAAGCCTCTGAACATCAGATTCCATTTTTATACTTCTGTTCCTGTTATTTTGGTTTCTCTCATTCAGCCTAGACTGCTGCTGGAATGAGATACTGATGTTTTGTCTTTTAGATTCCAAAGATCTCAGCTCTCTCTGGAGATTATCTTTTTCTCCTTGCAGTTTATCTTGATCATGAATCAGACTGGTCTCCTCCAGGGAAGTGCTGGTTCTTTTGCTTTCTTGTTGCTGCAGCTTTTCATTTAGATAACGGATTTTGTCCTCAAGGTCTTGTCTGGCGTGTCTCTGCTGAAGTACCTGATCGCGAAGGTTAGACTGCTCTGCCTCCACTGCCTGGTCTTTTTCTACATGAACAACCTCCTTATAGACAGTCTTCTCAACCGATTTCTCTCGTTGCAGGATGTCTATCTCAAGTTTCATTTCTCTGATGTCTCTCTCAAACTGTATTATATCACTGCTCTCTTTATCAAAGTCTGCTCGAAGACCATTGGTTATTTTGTCTAATTTTGGATCCCTCTCAATTTTCAGAACTTCTTCTATGACTATGTTCTCCTCAATGGGAGGGGGTGCAGTTTCTAACTCGTAGATTTTGGATTTGATTTGTCCCAACTCAGTTTCAACCTTTATCTTTCTTTGCCTTTCATCACTACTTCTGATAATTCTCTCCTTATCTTCTATCAGTGTTCTCATCTGTTGCACCTCAAGCTCAAGTTTTCTCCGATTAGTCACTTCTTCATCTAGACTCCTGCTAAGTCTTTCATACTGAAGGAGTTGCGCTGGGTCCTTTTGTAAACGCACCACCTCTTGCATGACAACTTTTACCTCTGGTTTTTGTCTGTCAAGCTGAATGTATTTATTCTGAAGATCAAACACCATTTCCTCAGTTGTTCTGCGCCTATGAGTTTCCTCATGGACCTTGCTTCTGAGACAATCTGCCTCCTTCTCCAGAAGTGGGTCATCAACATATTTGGTTACATCTTTAGTGACAATCCTGGTCTCAACCTTTGACTTTTCTGCCTTCCACTCCTCCCTGTCTTTTCTTAGATGAATAAGCTCATCTTGCAAAGCATTGTAGGCTCTTTGCAGGGAATAGACTTGATCTGAGAGCTTCCGTATTTCTCTTACATTCTCTGGACTTCTATCCTCTTTCACAACCTGTTGAAGTACTTCCTTATACTCAACCTTTGGTTTCTGTGCACACAGAGCTTCGGTCTCAGTTTTGACCATGCTGATTTGTCTTTCGTATTCCGATCTCTGTCTGCTGTTGTCTTGAAGGTCCCTTCTCAAGCGCTGTATCTCTGCCTCTGTCTCAGGGGCTACTCTGAAGATCTCATTTATTATTTCTTTGACTTCGACTTTAGGTTTCATTTGCTGTATTTGGATATGGTGTGACTGAATGTTATTGAGCTCAAACATGAGATTTGTGTTTTCATTTCTCAGCTCCTCTATTTTTGCTACAAGCACTTTAGACTCACTTATTAGTGTAGGGTCCTGCTCAACAGTTTTTACCTCCTTGGTAACAACCTTTGGCTCTAAGGTTGGGATGAGCCTTTCCAGGGAATTGATCTGTGTCCTGGTTTGGGAGATTTCACTCATCAGAGATTTGCTCCTCTCACTTTCATCTGAAATCGCCATCTGAAATGTTCTAACTGCCTTCAACATTGCTGGATCTTTCTCTAGTCTTACCACTTCCTTTTGCACTACCATCTCTTTAATGTTTTGCTTCTTTTGCTCCAGAATTGTAATTTCTGTTTTCAGGTGACATGTTTCCTGTTCTTTTACTTTAATTTTGTTCCTTAACTTGCTTATAATTTCTCGAATGTTTAAGGCTTCTATATTCAGCTGAGGGTCGTTCTCTATTTCTGTCACTTCTCGTGTCATTAGTTTGGGCTTTGTGTTTTTAATTTGACTTTCTATACTAGTGATCTTTCTTGTTATCACCTCAATCTCACTTTGGGTTTTTGTGTGTTTCAGTGCTTCTTCATGAATCTTCTTTTGAAAGTCCTCCACACTGGCCTCAATTTTTGGGTCACGGTAGTACTGCAGAACTTCTCTCTCTTCCCTCCGATCTACGCCTCTTCGGCTCTTTAAAGATAAATATCTGTTCTTGATGGTGCTAAGGTTATTCTCCAGATTGGTACATCTAGCTGTTTCCTCCTTTAATTCTTTCAGGAGACTTGTGTCCTCAAGGGCTTTCTGCTGTACCTGTTGTTGTTGTACCATATTTACTTTTTCCACATTCTGTGTAGAAAAAAAAAACTAGTTAAAATTTAAGTTTTAAAGTTTTTTTTATTCAAACAATTACTTTACATTTTCATCTAGCCTTCAAGTTACAAATGTAATTTAATCTAACTTGATGCAAATTAATCCTATTAGTTCTAATCTAAAGCTACTGGTCTCCAGTTTAACTGAACCTCAGCCATTAGGCATTTTGCTAAGTCCATCTGGTTGAGTAACTGGTCACTCTCAGCGGCTGTCTCAGCATAACGATTCATAAGATTCTTCTCCTATAGAAATATAAAATTAATAGCGGAAAAGCAGAATATAGAGTTAAGTATTTCCCTGATATTTTAACATCGTTGTATCATATTTTAGTTTCAGATATTTCACCTGTTTTGCAACAGAGCCAGCAAGTGAGGAGGTGTGAAGCCTTTTGGCATTTGTATGGGGTGCATCATCAAGAGTAGCTTTGTACTTGTCACAGTTAATTTCATATTCCTGCACAAATAAATGCAATATATAATTTAGCTAAGCACAGTATTTAAGAGCAGTTTATTTAAATAGCTTATACAATTGTGAAATGTTTATATTTGGTGGGTAGTTCTATATACAGACTTTTACTTGAACCAAAACGTTTTGCTATTAAAACTACTAAATTGACTAACTTGGGCCAGGTCAGGAAGCAAACAGACTGGCTTAACCAACTGTCTGCTAGCCATTACACATTTCAGAATAATATACATCACACAAAAAAAACTAAATATCATAACATTGAAACTGTCTGTTTATAAAGCTTGGTTTATTTTTTTATATAATCACAGATCAGATTTCGCTTCTATGTTCTCCTCACACTGCAAGTCGCTTTTGATAAAAGCGTCTGCTAAATGTAATGTAAATGTAGATCATAACCTAAATGTGCTCTGTTTGACAGAAACATGACTAAAATGAGACAATTACGTCACATTAAATGTCTTTTTCTCAAAATGATTGTTATAGGCAAGAGCCTCACCCAAAAGGGAAAAGGGGAGGTGTTGCTGCACTTTAGAGGAATATTTAACTATATATATACACTGGAGGAATATTTAACTATATATATACACTGCCTGGCCAAAAAAAGTCACACACTAATATTTTGTTGGACCGCCTTTAGCTTTGATTACAGCTCGCATTTGCCATGGAATCATTTCGATAAGCTTCTGTAATGTCATAACATTTGTTCCCATTCAGAGTTGCATTAATTTTTCGCCAAGATTTTGTATTGATGATGGGAGAGTCGGACCCAAGTCTTCTCCAGCACATCCCAAAGATTCTCAATGGGGTTAAGTGGTGGCCAATCCATGTGTGAAAATGATGTCTCATGCTCCCTGAACCACTCTTTAACAATTTGTGCCTGATGAAATCGCTGATTACTTAATCAAGATTTTTTTCCAATCACATTTCTTCCTCGAAGATGAGGGTTCCCCACTATCCTTCCAGTTTTTAGTAATGCGTTGGACCGTTCTTAACCTAATTTTAGATGCTTTCTTTGCTTAATGCATGCCAATAATTTTACCCTTCTGAAACAAATTAAAATCTTTTTAACATCAACCAATGACATGTTTGCCAGCTGAAACATAATCATCCATGCCGTAATTATCCAATGGAGGGCTCTTACCTATTTGCTTATTTAAATCCATTTTGTAAAAACTGCTTTTTTTATCTTAAACATTTATCAGAACTATGACACATGCTCATTATGTCAAACACAGAAAAGTTAATTAATGCATTCATGGCATCAAGACTATTAGACAATGTTAACGAAAGCTGATTGGAATGAAACTTGGTGGGCAGGTTTGACTCATGACTCCAATGGTATGAAAGAATTTTGAAAGAAATTGGCCACCAGGGGGTGCTATCTTGTTTTTGGGTGGGTTAACAATTCATGCAACAAACAGACAAAGTATAGATAGTTGTTAGATCTCCTAATTCTTAATTACTCTTTTTTTGCCTCTAGGAGCACTAGTGTCAATCAATCCTGTCTTTAAATTTTTTAGGTTAATTGAGAAACCTATTTTGCAAACTAGTTTTGTGGCAATAGGACAATAGGTAGCGCTGTGACAATTGCAAACATGAGTAAGTTTTAAAAGTACATACGGTTTTAGTAGGCTGTCTGAATACATAATCCCCTCATAAACCACTGATATAAGTATGAGCCTTCACATGCAGTGACATTTCTAATACACATCCATTCATTTAAATCAGGGATGGGCAACTGGCGGCCCACAAACCAGGAGAGGTCGCTATCGTTCCCGCCGATCACTGTTCTCATCACCGTAATTTTTATCACTGGTTATTTATATTCTTATATTCAGTCAGGGATATCTTTAATATTAATATGTGGATTTTGGTAATAACATGTTTTTGTTAAGCACTTTATTTCAGGTTATGTTGAAAATGTTCTGTAAGATAGGACCTTTGTACATTTGTTTTGTGTACATTCAGTGCAATTTAGATTTACATTTATATTTGCTTGTGGATGAAGTTTACCATTTAAATTAGCATAATTGCAGTTTTGTAGTTAACATTTTTAAAACACACACACACACACACACAAATGTAAATGTTTATTTCAGTCAACTTTATATTCATAAACTAAATACAATTTTAGTATCTCCAATTAGTTTTACTACTATACATCTCATAATGAACAATATATTACAATTGGCTATAATACCATGTATTCTGTGCGTACGTTTCATAACTTTCCTGTTTTCTGTGTTTTATTTAATTGTACACAAAGCTACTTTGAAACAATGCAACACTGTAAAAAGCATTATTTAAATACAATTTAATTGAAAATTGTTGACTTACATTGAGAACCCTCTGAAGATCTTTGGAGAGATCAGCCACCCTGTCCATGTCATTAGACTTCCTCTGTATATTCTCCACTATTCTCTGAAAAAAATATATGTTAGTGGGTAAATATTAAACTGGTTTATAATGATTGTTACTCTTTAATGGGATTGTTAATTTTAGTCAGATCAGACAACTTATTTTTTATCTAATAGTTTAAACATCCAACCTTCTGAGAGTTCTGCTTGGCATTGACTTGAGACAAATCATCCGTAGGGTTGATTTTGTTGTTTGGTAGGTTATCTATAAAGGTGCTTATTGATTGGCTCACATTCTGGAAGTCCTGGTGTTTTTTTAAAGCTTCTTGTAAAAGCCCCTCTCTAAAGAAATGTCAAAAATAAATAGCTAATTACAGAGAAGACAAATATCTAAAACAACTAAAACATCACTAGTAATAAACCAGGTGGATTGGGTTTAAAATCCAAAATGTAATGCCTAATGCCTTTTAACTAAATATTAGTTAGCATGTAACACTAACCTTTCACTTAGCTGGTTGCTCACATTGGTATATCGGCTTTGAAGTTTCTTCACCTCTACTTTCTGCTTTCGTATATCAGGACAGTACTCCTGGTAACCCTGCTGAAGTGTACTGCACAGCTTCTCAATTGCCTCTAGGTCCTCACTAAGCTTCTTCATTTCGCTTTGATTGGCATTCACATCTTTCTTCAAACTCTGGATGAATGAGGAAACAATTTATTGAGATAATAGATGTTTTATCCTACTAAATTAAGACAGAAGTTTAGTCATTACCTGAATCTCTTGAGCATGGGTCTGGATGGCATCGAGGATGGTAAAATCATCACTGAGTTTTTTTTCAAAGCCTGTGATGGTGCTGTCCATTTTCTTCAGCTGTCTCTCCAAAACCATAGAAGCATTTGCTCTAGAGTATTGAAAAAGATATCAGAAATGTAACGACTTTATAATATATATATATTATTTTTAATTTCACATAAATATGTAGTTCTACATACATACTTTTTTTTGTAAAGCTCAATTAGAGCTGCCAGACTGTCTTGTTTATTTTTGGCATCACTGAGCTTTTGGGATATTGTAGAAGAGGTTGGCCCATTAGAGTCCAGAGAAAGCAAAAATTCTAGGTCCTTCTGGGCTGTGACCCTTTGTTTTTCCAACTGCTGGAGAGCTGCTGCTGTTTTCTGTTTAGAAAGAGAAACGTGATAATAAAGCAATATTAGATAAGAAGAAATAATAAACCTAATTGATAAATATTGTCGCTGTCAGGCGGAATCCTCCTAATTCCATTTTTGGGCTTTGTTGTTTTTTTCATAAATCGATACTATCGGTAAGTTCCCACATGGCTGTGTAAATTTTAAAAATTATTAACCAATGAAAAGTGTTGAAAATAGCTTGGGACTGTCTGAGACTCCGCCTCTTCTTTACTCCGAGAGAGCCTCTCAGCATTACTTCTCATTCATTCTCAAGATTGAAAGTCGCAACTATTAAGAAATCCTCGTCGAGCAACACGTTATCTGAGGTAAATTTCCTCAAAACACTGGTTATTCATGATTCAAATATGTGTGTCAGTTATATGCCAAACAGTTTTAAAAACCGTTTTAAACTGTTTTAAAAACAGTTTGCGTGCAAACTAATTTCCGCCTAGTCATCTTATCGTTTTATTTTGGTATTGCATCACTCATAGCTCTTAAACGTTTAAAATAGAGTTTAGGAAGATGTATGTAACCACAATCATTAG
>JAZGTK010006266.1:0-21061 GCA_036877625.1 Ambastaia sidthimunki
GGGAGATCAGACTTCAACATTGTCATGTTCCTGGAAACCCACATGTCCCAGGCCACATATTTAAGTACATTCTGTCTTTATAAATATATCAAGGCTTATATGAATACAAGCTCAAACAAGCCCCAGCTTTATATACATATATTTATATAAAATTATATATATTTTTTATAGGCCAATCTGTACACCTATACACTTATAATAATAATAATAATAATACAGTCTAATACAGGTCAGTCATCATAACTTTACCGAAAATATACTTCCAATTTTACTATATGTGTATACTAAAATATTTTAACTATTATACTTCATATGTAACATAGGCCTACTATCAAAACTTCCAATAGTTGGTCAATATCCCCAATTTATAACATTTACACGTACCATTTATAACATATTCTTTAAGTTACGAACCCTTTTGTCCGAAAACAAACAACAGGAACGCTAAAACTGCATAATGTATTTATTACATAACAACACAGAGGAATTTTGCTGATCTTATATATGCATAATAATTATGATCGTAAATTAATGTAAAGCGCAAGTAATGTGTCTTACCACGTTTGCTGTGACCTCAGCAACTGGACTTTAGAAACTAGGAAAATAAAGTAGAGAATAAACAGTCGTCGTCCTCTAGGTAAATAAAACAGATGATGGCTGGTTGCTTAGAACTGAAGTAAACTAGGAGGAGCTCTAACTACTCCTGTTTCCAGTAACTTAGTATCTATTGCGCCAGTTAGTTTTATCATCTTACCAAAACACTGTCTTGCATGACCATAACAAAGGACTGATCAGATATATGTATGTATGTTTTATATATCGTAAATAAGCGCTCATTTAAGACGCAGGCGCACTACAGTATGTATTTAAAACGCATACTGTATTTACAGTGCAAGTCAGCAAAATATATTGTATTGATGTTGTTCAAAAATAATATTTAGCCTGACTGCTAATGCAGGCATTACTATTAATATTATGCAGAGATACGATTAGGATTTTTTTTATTTTTTTTTTCCTGGATATCAAACTATTTAAACTTAAATATTATTATATATATTCATATAAATATAAATAATTATACGGCCTTTTAACCACATAACATACTTTAATAGCTAATAAATATTTATCCAAAGTACATTGTTAGGATTAAATGCGATGATGTCACTGTGATATTTGCATACTAAACTGTGATTATTTTTCTGGTTTACAGCTACTACACAGTCTGAGTGGTTAAGAATCAGTTATGTTGATTTTCATGCACAGTCCAAAAAAAAAAAAACATAAATGCTCATTGCTTCGAACATGAACTGCATGTATCCCAAATTCACATGCTTTTAAAACATGGAAGAAAGAAGTAACAAGGAAAACATTTTCCATGTCATAGGTTGTAGAGATTATAAAAATTTAAGAGTCTAATTTATATCCCCCCTCTTATAATTCTGCAGATGCATGAAGGAATTGAGTCTCTAATGCCCTGAAGAGCATCTGCTTATCAGAGTCCTGCAGAGTCAGAAACTGCTGTATTCTCACACCTCTGAATGCTCCTACAAGTCCAACATTGCATCAGAATACTGGACACAGCAACACTTCTGGACATGTATTTACACATCACTCAGCACAATGCTGATATAACATGTGTCTCCATGGCTACAAAAGCTGTAAATAGTGAAATGTACTGTATGATTGAAGTGTAGGTTTTGGCTGGTCAGGATAAGTTGTGGTATTTGTATGCATGTTTGTATATCTGCACATTTTTAAACACCTTTTTTAATATGGGGTAAATAAAGCGTTACTTGCTTGGGTTTAGTTTGTCAATGGATTGTTCAGATTATTCTGAATGTAGAAATTGAAGTTTATCAATTCATATCTTTAATATAGTTTATCCTTTCAATAAAGGGCCATTAAGGGTAATATCATTTTAAGCATCCATTCATTTATTTGATTGATTAATTTTACTCTACAAGCACTAATCTATAAATGCTACAGTATGCCACAGAAAACCCTGATCATGTCAATTCTGCAATTTTATCCTAAAGTTAGCGTCTCTGAAGTTTTCCACTCCTGCTATTTAAATACATTACTTGCCAGTTATTCTACCTTTTTTGTGTGGCTGTTTATATTAGTTGCTGATTGTTTTCTTAATTAATTTGATATTTACAAAACAAAAGTCGAAGTGCGACTTTTATTTTGAAATCTAGCGTTACACTTAGGGTACATCCACTGTCGCTAGTTTCATGTTGCTATTATTATGAAGTTGATTATGTTGTCACTGGATATATAGTACTTTATTTTAATTTTCGTATGTTAAAGCCAAAACATATAACTGCATTTATGGATCAAAGTGATTCCCTAAAGCGGCTTGTGCACAGAGCGATACAATATCACATACACCAGACTGCAGGATTTACCTGGTATTGAAGCCTTTCTCTGTGTGCACGTCTCTCTGTACAGAATTTGTGTATAGGTGGATGTCCATAATATAGAGAACCAATGTAATACATTGTGTGACGTGTATGTCTTACAGTAGTCTATAATATAATGTAGAGGTCTAAATAGTGGAGTCTTGTGTTTTTTGCTGCTCAAACAGGGATCAGGTTTCATCCTCTGTCTTTTGAGGTACCCAAATCTCAGTTTCCAGTGGCTGGAGTACCAATGGTACAGTATCACATTGAGGCCTGTTGTAAGGTGAATGCTCAGATCAAACAGAGATAATCACATACTTTGAGGGCATGTTTTGCACTGGGTTAAAGGTGTACTATGCAAGATTTAAAAACAAAATTAAGCATGGACTACAGAAACAAACCCGCTCAGTCATTATTTAGGATCCACTAGAAGTGTAGTCTAGTGTGGTGGTGTTTGGGTCTATAGCAACACTATCCTCTTCCTGTGTTTTTAATTTTTATTATTTCTTGGAGGCAACCATTGGCCAGTATGTGTGTAGCTCCCAGCCAATGATATTGTGCAGGTGAGAAGCGGGGCCTGCGGTTCTGCCCGGGAGGAGAGACCAAGTTTGAATCTTGTGTTTACAGTCACTGAAAAAACTGCAAACTGCACCTTTAATCCTTATTAATATGTACCATGAAGTAACATGGAGACACTTACAGTTTTGTCATCCTCAGCACCACTGTTGGGAGACATCAGCCACACACAGTTTATAATGCAGATTTTTCCATGTCAGATTGAGACCAGCCCACTTTTTAAAATTAATTATCAGTTGACCATTAATTATTTGTAGTTTGATATTTTGAAACCATCCCATTAAGGTTATGTTGTGGTACTATGTTAAAAGTATTAACCTAATTCTGATTTTTTTTAGGCCAACAGGAAACAGTTGCTGAATGGCTGTATTGTTAAAAATGAGCAAACTGGTAAATAAGTTTTAAGTGTCAATTTAAGATAGCTTAGTGAATTGATAAATATGAAATGTTGAGACTTTAAACATTTTACTACAGAAAGTGTTTCACTTTTCTTTATAAGTGTCAGGCAGGTAGCTGTAATATAATTTTTATGTGTGTATTTTTCATAATAACTGAAAGCAAAATGAAATTAGCCCACACAGAATCTGATCCCGCAGAACTCTATATAAATCTGTAGATTTCTGCAGAATTGAAACAGCCATGATTTACAGTAATACACATCCATCACTACTATGTATGTTTGTTTATTAAATGGCCTTGGCTTATTAATTATGCATTCAGCCCTCAATAACTGTCTTGTACACTTTAGTTTAGTTTAACACATATTACCATATTTAAATAAACTCCCCTAAAATTAGTGCATAAAATGCAGGGAAGAAAGCAGATTCTGTCTGGGCCTGACCATTACTGCCTGATCTATACAGTAATTATGCATGTTGTATTTTCCAGGTACTGCATTATGTAGAGAAGCCCAGCACACTTGTGAGTGACATAATCAACTGTGAAATATACCTGTTCACACCTGAGATATTCCAGCACATTGGAGCGGTTTCCAGAAGAACCAGCAGGACATGCTGTTGTGAGTGGGATAAAGTCTGTGGAATTCCTGAGAAGAAGTACATGCACACTTGATCAGGAAAATTAACACCCATCACAATTCTGGGTAACTGGAGCATGTTATCAGAAATATACGATGCAGTACTAAAGATTTGGTGTACATGTTTTAAGGTGATGTCTCACTCTGTCTCTCCTCAGGCTGTAATGTAAATATCCCTTCTGAGGTCATCATACTCAACTCTCGTCCTGCCACACAAAGACCTCAACAGAAGCTTCACAAACCAGATTATATTATAGGTTCATCCTCCTGTTTCTAATTTAATTTCTACACGTCCTCTGTGCTTATTCCTCAAGCATTATTTTGAATGGCCAAATACTGTTTAAGGTCTAGTGGTATGTATGGATCTGTATCTTGTACATGGGTGTAACTCACTGTAGGGTGACGCTGTACAGTGGTATTATAAATCCTCAGAGCTGGAAAAAACAAATGCCATACAGTTCTTCTGTGGAAAACAAAACATTTTTCTTTTCTCATACTGCTTCAGAAAAGCTTTAAAGGTTAATTTGTGTCAGTGAAATGGGGTTTTCAGGAATATATATTATAATATATGGTCACCCCTTTCCCATTTTCTTACAGCATTTGACATTTCTTGTAGAATGAAAATTGTCGAGACAAATGGTAAAATCTAAATGGAATGGTGTAATTATTTTGAATAATGAATGTATCTTTGAATGCTCTCTTGTATGAGCAAAGTGCAATAGTCAGCCATCTGCAATAAATTATTTTTTGATTAAGTCACAAAATGTAATAACATAATTTACTGCTGTGCTTGTAGAGTTTCATGACATCTGTATTTATGGTTAAAGAGCTACAAGACCATTGATTATTTTTTCTTTAACTTTAGAGACTCACATAAATAATTCAATTAGACTTGACATTTTCATTATTTGAAAAAAAAGTGATAAGTTAAAAAAAAGTATATTTCTAGTACAGCCCGAAACATTCAACACTAGCACAGAGTTGTGTGGTTTGATAAACAAAATGCACAACATGAATTTATCATTTACTCTCAATAAGCCATTTTATCTGTGTTTAGAAACAGAAAACACAGAAAACAGAAAAACAAGTGTAATCTCATCTAGCTTTCTGGACAGACTTATTTACAGTAAAATTATTAGGTAGGATAGAAAGTGCTACAGTGCTTTATTGTGCTAGAAAAGTTTTTCAAAGTATCCTGTGCAACTGCCTGACACACACACACACACAATATATATATATATATACACACACACACACACACAATAAATCATTTTTGGGAGGTGAAGTTTTTTTTTGCTGGTTCAGTTCTTAGTTTGCTTCTAGAAAGAAGAGGGTGCCCATGAGTTTAAAAATAAAACAAGCAGTGCTTCTGTAACATACTTAAGACTGTCAGAATAAACATTATAGATAAAAAAGGCTTGCATGTTATTGAAGACACCACCAAAATGCTTGATTGAGCCATTAAATTCAGATTCAGCTGTTTAAATAGATGTTTCTAGCCAAGATTTCTGACACAATGCAATGTGAGAAATTCATTATGTTGCAACCAGGAAACCAGTGCATCTCATTGCAATATAAATAAATGCAGAACTGCGTTTAAGCTTAAAAGTTTGACTTCTGCAAATGCAGCATTAGGAAAACCATGGTGTCTCTGTTGGGCTGTTAAACTCTTCGCTAGTGTTTAACAATATTTCTGTGCTTTTGTCTTCATCTGCCATCTCTGTCAGAGAGACGAAGACTTGTATGTCTGAGGTGACCACAGCATCAGATTCAATTGCGCTCTCTTGTAAGGGCAACATAACAGATATTATAGGTGAATTAAACCACTTTATTAGCTTTTCTCTAAGGATACAATACATACGTATTCAGGAACTGCAGGTGCACAATCACCTGTAGAAGCAGGTGCGGTATAAAGAACTTTCTCTGATTTGCATGCCACAGCCATTCACGGCCAAGAAAATGAGACAATATGGCTCCCTATGACATCCAATCCAATTTATAATTTAAAAGGGAGGTACTTTACCCTGGAGTCATTCGGAATCTATGAGGGATGGAAAACAACTTCAGGAATAATAGCTGGAACACCCTGACTGCTCCTAAATCTACCACTTACCCTTCATTCAGCGGCGATGGGCTGAAATTAAAATGCTGAAAGAGGCAAGYGCTGGTTTGGGAGATAACATTCGACATTGATTGTTTCAGAGTCTTCAGGGACTTGTCAACTATATCACAAGTAATAGGAAATAACCATCCGCCCTCAGTGAATGAGGTTAGCATACGTCCCAATGCCCCTGGCATACACAAGCGTCAGACGCTCACTATAGTATCCACCCTCTGTAAAATTGCGTTTCGTATAATCTGTCATTACAAAATTCAGCCCCCCTTGATGGACTCCTCAAAGTAGACAAAGTTTTGAAAGTCAAGCTGGGACCATGGATGACAGTGTGGGAGATTTGTGTCTCCTCATACAGTCGTGATGGTGAACAGGGTTAAAGGGTAAAGCTCAGTTCAGACAGTATTTTAAAACTCACTGACTTGGTTCCATAAATGTCAAGGTTGTAACCGCAGTGAAAATTTATTTTGCAGACCAATGAGGCCAGACAGCATTGGCATGCTGTGTCTCAAAAATGTGATGCACATGTTAAAATTATTTAGGAAAGCTGAGATTTGAGAACTATGACTTGATTTGAGCAGGTCTGGTAATTCTCTTTTAAGAACCATTGCATTTATTAGCCTGAGTGACAAACAATTTGTTATCAGTCGTGCAGCTGGTAGAATTCTTCAGAATCTCTTCCATTTTTAGCAATCAGCATAATTTTTAAATGAGCTAGTTCTTTAATATCGGTCATTTAAACTTCAGTAGGAAAAAGTTTATTTAAACAAAAGTCTGTTAGTCAATGCATGCACAGCACCATTAAAAATGAATCCCACTTACACTGTGGCAAGTTCATAAAAATCTGCAATTAAATGTACCACACAAACCTAAGGTTTGTAAAAATCAGGGACCTTGTTAAAAGGAAACACTGGGAGCCAGAAACGACAGCAACATATTGTAGAATTTCCCTACATTATACGCCTATCATTAGTAAAACTAGAACTACAGTAATAGAATTGTCTTCTGCCTTTAATGTATGATAATGTCTGTTCCAACTTCCTCCCTCCATATTACTGTACTTTACTATGGCTGGCACAATGTACATGGGCCAATTGGGAGGTTGTCCCAAAATTCATCTATATTTTCATAAGATCAATTAAAATGAAGTTCTCCATATCATGACCCCTTACACATTGATATAGTTTGAAAACAGTTCACAAAATCAGGGATCCTAGAAAATCTTGGCAAATCCAAATCACAGGTGGTTCACACGTTACTATCAGGTGTAAAAGGCAATCTGACTCAGATGTCCGCCAGTAACTGAATCACTCAAAACAGATGTTAATGGCAGGTGTACGCAGCCTCATTTACAACATATTGAGAAGCACTACAGGCTGGTCTCCTACTGTTTGTTGTTGGAATACATGCTGCAAAGTCTTATACAAAGTGGGTGTGAAGTCCTGAGGGAGTCAGGACTCTGGGGTGGTCACCTCCATTCCAACAATCGTCTCTGCTTCTGTGGCTTCCCTAGGTGCCCACACAGATGTCTGTTCTGAATGAAAGACTGTTTTTTTTGGAATGGGAAAAACTCATTTAAAATGTGGCCTCTGAGGTACTTTTTTTTTACCTTCAAAAGATGAAAAATGTTCAATTCTAAAAGCCCTGGATGGATGTTCTGGAGTCTCCTGGGTTATGTCTATTACTATGTGAATCTGACCTCTGTTCCCGGGAGTGATGACAGACGCCTTTAGACGGTTGTCTCAATTTCCTAACCACATACACAAAGACACACAGATAAACACACATAAAATCCATTTGAATCCAATCATCCTTTGAAGAGGAATGCAAGACCCACAGTAGCATGACAATTGGTTATCTAGCTTGTGTCCATGTTCCTGGCAATGAGGACAGATGTAGTTTCTCAAAGTGCCAAATAGCTTTGTTTCTTTCTTAGAAATGGGTGCCAGATGAGTGGGAGTGATACAAGTCTTATGGAGGGAGACAGACAAGACATGGTCCATTGCTGTTCTCATCTAAGCAGTGTGGTGGGCGGGGCAATACGACAGCAAGCAGTCGGCTGAAGGACTGATGAACGAATGAGCTGATGAGAAACGACACCAGACTAAGTAATAGACAGAATCTTATACCCCTACCAACAGAAAGATAAAAAGTGAATAAGTGTAATATTTGACAATATATTTATCAAGTTTTGTATACTGTTGGCTACAATCATACTCATATTCTGAACTATTCTAAGATAATTTCTTTAAGCAGTAAATGGCAATAGCTGCTTTAGGATTAGGATAAAGTTTGTGAGATGAACAATGATAAAAAGGCTTGCTCAGACAGGCAGGAAAATTTAGGAAAACAATCTGATTATTTGGTGTATCCAATTTAAACCTGTTTATTTGTTTGCACAGTATAACAAAATATACATAACACACATTCAGATTTTACAAACTCAATCCAAACCACAGCAGACTTTAAATGCAGTCTGAACAACCAGATCAGATTTTGTGGTCATGGATAACGGCATCATTATGTAGCTTTTCCTGTTCGAACAACTCATCCCTGATAACCTGATAAAGAAACACATAATGGAAACTGCATTGCATTATGGGAAAACATAGATCCGAGGTTGTGCACTAAACAAAGCGCTCTGTGCTCTGGGATGCTGGTTCTTCGTGACTGAAGCTGGTCAGCATTGACCTCCGTTTGTCATTAAACAGGCACTTGATTTGCTGTCATGCACGAGAACGTCACATATCAACTGCATCTGCCGCTCCTGTCAAATAAATTAATGAGAGAAATGACATGCTAAGTACCTCAATTAACTTGCCTGCCACTTGGATGGTCAATAAACCTCAGAGCAATTCTGTTTCCATGTGCACGTTAACACATGACCGCTCAACAGTGGCCCTGTCCCTGACGGCACCCTCTACTCCTGTAGTTCTCCTTCAGGTCCACACTGAACACGCTTCAGACAGCACGTACATATGATTAATTGCTTTACATGTCTGCAAGGTTAAGGCATGCAAACTAACACTTTGTTGGTGTGTTTTGTGGTCCGGTACTGTTGTTTGGTGATGCAAGTTTGATAGCTAGAAGTCCACACCAGCAAGTCATTTTAATTCCATACAACAGAGAAAATGTAAATAAAAATAACTTTATTAATTCACCATGATTTAAAAGTGCAATATTTTACACTAGCATTTTTCCACTTGTGTTCATTTAAACATACATCAATACTATTATTGTTTGATCACACAAGACTAAATGATGAAAGCATCAAAGATTTCCCAACTGTACCAGTAATAAAATGAACAGCTATGACTGGATAATTTACTGACCAGGCACTGGTAGTCTGCTTCAGTTTTGTAGTGTTTCTTGATCTCCACATTCAGCTGGTTTCAGGCATGTTTGAGTTTGACCTTCTGAGCAGCTCAAGTTACATCTGACATCACCAGGATCTTTGTGTTTCTTCAGCTTCAGCTCATGCAGCCATTTCTTCCAGGCAGCCTCAAAGTTCCTCACCACCCCAATAAACTCAAAATGTCAAAGCCTTTCCAGCAGGACTTCATACTGAGCTGTGCAATGCAGACCAAAGTATTGACAAAGTATAAGACCAAATTCTTTTAATTTTACTGAAATTTAATTTTAGCACCAAGTTGTTTAAAGACTAAGAGATTATGTGGTACACTAGTACAAATATAGTAACAAACAAGCCTCATGATTTACGCCTTTATTAACTAATCAATTTATTTATTATACACAAGCATCCTTTGAAGTCAAACCCCAGTGAACTTAAATTTAAACCCTCCATTTTATCATAAACTAAGCATTAACATTTTAGAGAGGTAATTATTATCCAGCATTGTAAATTGCTTTTGTTTAGGCATCACATTGGGTGTACAGTAAGGTTGTAGCAAAAAACGCATAATAGGACAACACACTAAACCTAAACATGTAAAAACTTCTACATGTAAAAACAACAATTAAAAAGAACATCAAATAAAAAATATGTTCATAATAGCGATAAAACTCTTTATTGTTATACATGCAATGCTCATATATGGGCAGCCCAGTACCATGTGTTGACCAGGTAAACAAACACAAGCGGTTGAGCGGCACACGAGTTGAAGATTTGATTTCAAGATAAAACAACAACAACATAAACGCATTAAATAAATGCGACATCATACCACGTTCACAGTTTGCAGCTCTTTCTGTGGCAACCTTTTGCAAGCACAGAGGATTTCTCTAACAAACTGATCCCCATGATCACGCCAGCTGACGATTCCGCATGAAACACACACAAGCGCTTTAAATGCGTCACGCGGATGTAATTGCACACACGCCGCGCGCCAAATGTTCGCAATTTTGCTTGTGCGTTTACAATTATGATATTCGCGTTTAAAAGACTTGGACGCCTTTTTAAATAGCCAATTTGGATATGCTCCACTGGCAACCGTAAACAGTTTATATTGTATGAACTTACATTGGAAAACAGTTGATGAAATTAAACTATTTGACACCACATGTGGCTCTGCATTACAGTGACGGACTAAATCGGTTACTTCAGCAAATCATCCATCCAAACGTTTGCGAGCACAGCAACTATTACACTATCAAAACATACATCGAGTTCGTGTTTCCTCTGGACAAAGGTAAAAGTGTATTTATTTATTTTTAAATATTTAAATATTACCTAGGACCTTTACAGGTGTATTTAACAAGATATTGTTGTCCTGTAAGCCATTTTAAGGTCAGTTTAAGCATAGCAAGTTTTAAAAACAACAAAACAATCAGTGGTAAGTAATACATAAGTGGTTCTTAACTAGTAGGAGTCTCCTCTTTATTTATTTACAGACTTGATGACTTCCCAAACTTCCTAAACACAGGAAATTACTGTGCCCGCCCATTCCCACATCTGCGCCTTTATCTGCTCTGATACGAGTTCACGCTACAGGTAGTAAGTGCGCATAACTATCCCATGTTTGGTTAAGTGTATTGGCTTCTTCGTCAGACTAGATCCATACTATTTTAGATGCTCAGATATTTAATCATCTTCAGATATCTATATGTATATATGCATATGTAAAACATTTTAGAAAATTTAAACTTTTGTGAATCTGGTAATACTACATACAAAAGATGCGTTAAGTTTAACGAGCATGTATGTTTGTTGTATTTTTTCCATTTTTGTTTTGTCAATTGTAAGTTTTTAGGCGACTATAGACTTCAAGGTTGTCAAGGTGTTTTAAAGCCATCACTCAACTTAAGCGTGACATGCATCCGGGGAGAAGTAAATTATGGCGTTTGTTAGTGTGAAATGTAACTTTCATTCTTATTGTACATATTATATATTACTGCAGTTTTGAGTTGAGCAGTTCTAACACAAAATACCTGATGAAAACCTGAGTGGCTGAATTGTTGTCCATTAAATAGTTCATATCATGTTTTCATATTTTCATTCAGGGTCATATATTTTTGCAATGTGCTAGTCTTTTCTTTGTTATTAATAGTTGCTTAGTTTGATGGTTCACTTGCTGTAATTTGTCTGGATGTTTTCCTGCTACAAAGGCAAAACGCATGACAAGGTCGACACTAATTCAGTCCAATTCAGTTTAATTTGTGTAATGCTTTTCATAAACATTGTTACAGAGCAAAATCCCTAAATCAGATCTGTATTTTTATCTTATGCAGCAAGTCTTGACCCCATGCCTTTTAAAAGCTAGAGATGTTTACAAATGTCCATTATACTGATAATACATCTTTAAATGGATGTTTTTCCTTTTTCCTATTTGTTTTGATACATCCATCCAAGATCATAGCTAGAGAAAATTACACTATTAGCAAACAGCTGAGCCCCATTTGCAATACATAACTGTAATTCCAACCTTGACTTATCCAGTTCAAACCAGAGTCTCCAATGCTGGTTCTAAGTATTTCTCACGCCCCTGATCCACTCTGGCCATTAGAGGGCAGTCAAGGCATTTTGTGGTGGATGTCCAGCCTGTTGTACTAAACCACCATATGGGGCTGTGTAAGTTTGCCAGTGATTAGACTGATGTTTGAGCAAAGCTTTGTTGTGTTTGCTTGACTCAACGCTGTTCACAGGAAAATAAGCTTCGGTGTGATATCACGGTCTGAGTCTACGCTGCGAATGCTCTATTACACAAATAATGGGTTCTGCGGCTACCAAATTCTACTGAAGTCACTTTAATTTAGCACCCAAAAAATCGTATTACAGTCATTTTTAACATGACTGCTTTGAGCATAGGAGATCAAGAGCAGCCGTGTTTGGTTGGAATGAATTCAATTTTGGAGGAAATAAAAGGCTTGCAATACCGGGTCTTTTTTATTGTTGAAAGTTTAACTGGTTTGTGGGGTCTTGGTCATGTTTGTGGAATATTGCATTTGAATTTTAGTGCTATCTTAAAGCGTGTTTGGTATCACGTTATCCTTTGCATAGCAATAGGCTCAGTGGTGTGGTTAAATGACATTTTATGCATTTGGCAGTCGCTTATCCAAAGCGACTCGGATTGTATTAAAGGCGAACATTATATCAGTATATGTGATTCCCAGGGAACTGAACCCACAACCTGAATGTTGCAAGCAGCAGTTGAACCAAAGCCATCATAGTGCTGTTTAGTGCTAATGGCAATTTAAGGTTCAGGTTAAGTAATGTTGTACTGGATTGGTTTGTTTCCTCTAGTAACTTCTTTTTTAGTTAATTTAAATGCATATAAAATATAATTAGAACTTCTGGTTATAATCATGCTTGTCAATAAAAAACAATAATGTTCTACTGTTAGTTATTGATCTTTCCTCTAAGAAAGTCTTTTATACTTGCTTTTTCTTACATTCTACTTTTTCTTACTTTCTACACATCTACTTTGCATTAGGATTTTTCTCTTTTGTCTTCTTGTCTTTCTCCCTTTTGTTGTGGGTTTACGGAATGGAGTTTCCCCCCTAATTTAAAGCCGGCGACATTGATAAAAATGTCATTCTGATAGTGTGTGCTGTGTGGAATGCAAAATCTGTTTTTCTCTAGAGGCTAATGGGGTATTTGCATTGTTTAAAAAACCCTATAATTCGTTTCTGGTAAATTAATATTTGGTCTCTTTATTTTATGTCAGGCCGGCGAGAAAATACATTAATAAGAACTACATTTATTTGTTTCATAATAATAGACATGACATGCAATTATTTTCTAATTAATATCTTTATCTGCAGTCATTATATAAAAGAAAACGTGCATGGTGAACTTAAGTATACTCGGTTGGTTTTCTTTATTGTGTGTGCATATTTGGTTACAGATTAATATAGTAATAGTGATTTGTCAAATGAATCACCCATGCATGCGTTTATTTAACTCATACACTAATATTTTAAACACTCTCCTTGCTTCTCTACACATTTTTCCTTCTGTCATATTTGTCTCTGTCCCCCTGTATTGAATAACTGGAAATTATGTTAATATGGTTGGAACTCTACAGCAAAGAACAAATAGATTTCTACAGTTCTGTACACAAACATTAAAAAAGCTATTTATTGTCTGTTGGCAAATATTAATGTTTGCTTTGCTGTGCATTGGCTCATTAGGAAACGTATTGCCTTTGGCTGGGTGTATATACATAGCTCAGCAGTTGAGACGCTAATCTGAGATGCAGAGACAAAAGCGCACAATGCTTGTCCCTATTTAATCAACATGGTTTTACTAAACAAACCATCTCTCTCATTAATTATTTACCCAACCACCCAGGAAAGTGTTTATATTAAACAAACCATTTTTTTCCCTCTAAGGAGTGAAAATGAATTGTGATTTGTTCTTTCCGTTTCCTTAATCTGAGATCCCTAATCTAACAAGACTGCCGTTTGATAATATAAAACATGAAAATGTGTTTCATGAATACATAATGTGTGAAACTTTGTTCCAGTATGGTATCATCTTCTACCAAAGGTTGTTGGAGCTGTGGCACAGTGGTAGAACGTGCTTTTGAGGCATTAAAGTGTAGTCGTCCCATGAGGCCACAGGTTCGAGTCTTGTCTGGATTGTGAAATCCTCCTTAATCTGAAACACACCAAATATGACCTGTGCTTTATTCAAAAACTCAATACAAGCTAATGAAAACAACCTAAATGTATTCAGGTCATGCCGTGAGTGCTGACACTTTGTGCTGAAGGTCAGTTTGCAGCAATACATATTCTGAAGTGATCTCAGTAATGAGATTTCAACCTGTAGACTTTGTCTTTCACCTTAGTAAACCCAAACTTTAAGTTTTCTACCCCTGACTTTCTCTCCTACAACAACGCTCATGATTCATTCAAACAAGTGTGACTTAAAGTCAAAAGCACTCTGGAAATAAATATGAAAACAGGGCTGGGACTCCCCTGTGATCTGTTTTTCTGTTTTTCAAGCTGAGAGCAGAATATAACAATACACATCCATGACTTCTCCTCAGGATTTAAGGTCATAAAGCACAACAGAGACACAGTTTTTCAGTGGCCTTTATACGATTCTTTTTCGTATTTTCTTTTTCTTCATATGAGTTTTTTACCATTTGTTTTCTTTATCATTATCAAAAATGTCCACAGTAAAGAGTGAACCAAAGCAAAAATGTTACAAAATTGGAGATGAGAGTGTTGGTAGACCAACTTGATTTTTTTACTTATGTTTCCATGGCAATGACATCTCTGATCTGATTGGTGGATCTCTGTTCAGAATTATGGGTAGTGTTGGTTCTTTACCAAGACTTCAGCTATTAAATCTGATGTTTTTTTTTAAACTAAACATTAAAATCAGTCACCTGAAGGCTTGTGCTGGCTTGGAGCATATATCTTTGCTTAACAACCTCTGAGCTCAGGGCAGGTCTGTCTTGAAAAGTTTATATGTTATCATTAAAATCTTCTTCGCTATTTAGCAATTGAACAGGTTTTATTTCCTTGACGCTGCTTTTGCATTCTATACAAATAAGGTGTTACTGTTTGTTTACACTTTTTATTTGTATATTTATTTTTATATTGTAACAAGTAACAAGTTCACGCTATGCCTATTGTATCGAAACGAAATTATAAAATTATTCAATTATTCTATGTACTTCCTGGTAAGTAGTCAACTTCTAAAAATAAATGTTCTTTTGCGGTGGCTATATGCACTTAGCTGCTGACAAAGGCTGAAATTATGCACCTAGGAGAAAAGAAAAAATCTCTGGGGATTCAAAGAAGTAAATAAATAAATCTCATAGCTGCAACACCCAAAGCCGTTACCTAAACTGTCAAAGCACAACAAGCCTCTAACTAATACATGTAGCCGGGCTATCCAGTGGAATTCTTCTAATCATCCGCTTGTGCAATTGCTCCCTGAATGTATTCTAATACCCATGCGAGCATTGATTTCTGCAGCAGTACCAGCATGCCAGTGAAGATCTTATGAAGAGAGCATGGAATAAACAAGGAATAAGCATGCCTGACTCCCCCAACTCCACAGGGACCCATTATCAGCACCGCTGATGCAGGAAATGGATTGAATGCTGAAAATAATACCCTTGAATAATTAATCAGACAGGTTTTAAATGTGCAACAAACAAGGTAGCTTCTCTCTAGGGGAAAAAGAACCTGTGATTTACAAGTGCAGGTTTAAAAGCTAAACTCAGTTGGGGGATAACTAGTCAGTGAAATTGGATTAAACCCACTGTTTGATGTGGAAAGCCCCCGTTGTGTATGTTTGCCCTAAATGTGACGTAAAAGTACCATGTTATAGGATCCTACGCATACAGTAGAAGAGGTCATAAAGTCATCCATTTACATAGTTTGGTTTTGTTTCATTGCATGTTTAATTCAATATAGTAATTTATCTCCAGATGTCCTGATTGGAACGCTGGGTTATGTGTGATGCACATAAGCGAATATTGGATTTCCAAATGCACTTTGATCATTTGTGATCACTTATCAGTTTGTGATGACTAATGTCTCTCTGAGTCATTAGCCCTAAGCAGCGTTAAGAAAGAAAAACGATCCCATTTTAAAAGTGCATGAAAGAGTTCAACGTTTAACACTATAGTTACGTTCAAGTTTCTATTTGTGCATTAAGATTCATTTATTGTGTTGGTGGCTTAAGAAATTACAAATGTCTGTGAGCGACCTTTCAAGTGACATTCTGGTATCGGTAATATCAAAGCAACTGGTTGCATTCAATGAGGCAGAAACGCCGCTCGCTTTGCTTTTGAAGCAGTAGATCACCGTGAGACCTCCATACACAGTGACTCGCATACATGCAAGACTAGACTTGACGCAATATAAGAGTGTAGAAATACTCATTTTTACTCAGAGTCTCAGCTGCTGCTTCGGCTCTGTGTTGAATTTGCTTTAAAAAGAAAATTAGACGAGGCACAAACCTAAAACAATGTCAGACAAAGTATATAAACATTGTTCTGCGGTGAATTCGACAACATAAAAGCAACTGTAGTAAAACATGCTTTAATTGCATTGCCTAACTTGTGACTAGTAAAGTTTCTTTCTGAATTATTAAAGCCTACTTTTTTTTTACTGTCGTACCATTTTATGTTTCTTCCCTAATGTCTGCTTAAAGTATTTGTAAAGGGTTTTTTGTATGGTAGTTTAACTGTACATATCCATTTTTACCCCCCAGACCCTTAAAATTAAAAGGGCACTTTTAGGTACTGTACTGTGCCTTTAAGATTTGCTGTATATATTTACATTATGTTCTTGTTTATAGAACTGCAATGTAAAAAACTATCAGACTTACAGTTGTGCTGATATTCTATACAACAGCACTCTTGATGTAATATTGCTTAATTGTCTTTTATTTGGCATTTCTTAGTTTAAGAGGGATAATGGAAAGACCACTGACAGACTGAAATGAATAATTGTTAAGCAAAGATGACTTGTAATAAAAACAATAATATGCTGTTTACTAGACAAGTTATATTTTTGGATGCTGCACAGGCTGTATAATGGCATTTTTGGCAGGGCACTGTATGTTTTGAGTTATTTGACAATGGTGCGGTTTCCCTGTTTGCCAGTTAAACACAACCACCCTTTGCTACTGTTCACTTAGGAGGATCGTCAAATGACGTTCAAGCATGAAATGAATGGAGTACATCTCACTGGAGATGTTTTTTCTACCCTACCTTATCCTGTTGTTCCTGTCGGGATGGTTCTCTAGAGAGGAACTGCCTTGATAGGCTGAAACAATCGCAGTAAAAACACGAGCAGTCAGAGTACAGTGTGAATAGGGAGAGACACTTCTGTAGACATCAGCTGAATGTAAATCTTCCCTGAATAAAGGACAGGTCTCTCAATGCCAATAGATATTATTTGCCTGAAGATGATGTCAGCTTCCCTTATGACATACACAGTTTTGTTTTAGAGTTCATACAGAGTTTACAGTTTACAGTTCTTATGACTTTTGAGATTCTTTTTCCTCACAGGTTTGATTTATTATCCTGCCAAGCATTTTCTTTTCAGCTGGGATGGCTTCCACTGAAAATAGTTTCTGTGCTTTTAATGCGGTTACTGTATTATCAGCAATTCATTCGGTCCCTTGATTGTTGAAATGTTTTGGATTATGCAACAGTTAGTTCATTTCATTTGATTGGCCAAGTGGGTGTTCCAAGAGTGCTAATATTTAGTATAACTGTGCCGTTTGTGTTGTTTTCTTTTGTCTGAAGTGAGGTGGATTTTTGAAAAGGAAAACCTGGAGTGGAGTGATTACAGCTATATGATTTGGGCAGTTTTGCTGTATGTCTGCACCACTTATATATTTTGTTTCAGTGTGTAAGTTGCTTAGTGACATGCAAGCCTTGAGGTTTTGGCTTCTTTTAGTTTTGTTATAAAATATTCAAACTAACACGCCATATTTGTCAGAAATGTAAGTTACTTAAATAACTTGTTTTTTTGTTTATAGAACTGTTGTATACAATTGCCCTTTTTATTATCAGTACAGCTCTAATTCAGTAGTTACACACAGTATTGGGTTCTTGCTTAGGTAATATTGCTGAATTGTACTATAGAAAGTGGTGGTGTTTTGCTCCTCGCATAACATACACAGTAGCATTTTCAAGACTAAAATCATATAGTGCTGTTTATACAGTACTTAAACTAATAAACTATTAAAGATGGTCTGTAGATGCATGGAACTGATAAACACAAGAGAGCGGATAAGTGAGAACAGGCTTTGAGCTAGTGTTGCCAAAAGTTGTTCCACACAAACATCTTCGTTTGTTTGTGAGGATTAAATAAACTCTTCTGTTCTTGGCAACATACATACACTGTGGCTTGCAGCTATACCACTGTTTTTACACTTGATTTTGTTTTGTCCAAATTTACTCCAACCCTCTCGCCTTACCCCCCCAGGACTTTTTTTACATTTTTATATTGCAGTACATTTGCAACATCAGTGTACCACAGTAAGTGCTAGCAGCAGGTGTTTATCATTGTAGCTAGGTAGCGACTCGGATAGAGAAGGTGCCAAAAATGAAAAGCAATGTTCGCTTCACGCGCTTAAGACATAAACAGAGCACAGAATGGCACAAACGCATTTTGTCTGCCAAAGTTGCATCATGTATGAAGTTTTAAGGACACATGCAACAATGAGAAATGCTTTATAATATATAATATACAGTATTGTATATAGTGTGTAAGTAGAATATGTCATAAGTTGCCAGAAGACACTTATATAAAGTTGGTGTGAATCCCAGACCCCCATTTTTATGAAATCTGGTGCATTTCTTTGGTACACATCCAAGTTTGTATACACAAGTTTTACACCAACCAACCTGCAGTTGGACATTGCAGTAATCCAGTGCTGTCAAAGGTAAAACAACATTTTGTCACCGAAGACTGACAAAGGCCTATTAATTAGTGGGGTTTCATTAATCCTGGGAGCTAATTACCCCAGGAGCACGATTTGTGAGCTTATCTGGAGAGATAAGGAGTTAAATATGATGATAGTTCTGCTTATTCCTGCTATGGGTAATTGTAATTAGTACAGTGTAGTGTAAATGGAACATTGGCAAATTGTCTCAGATTAAAAAATCATTATCATTCTCCAACGAACATGCAGCCCGCTCTCCGAGTTTATTATGAAAACAATGTAGCAATTTGGCATAAACCGAGAGAGAAGATTATGGCAAGCAATTAAGATTCATTCTTTCACGTCAGTTTGTATTCATAACTGGCGTAATGTCACGGGCTGTCAGCGACATGACAAGAGCTTCTTATAAATCTGACACAGGTATAAATGGTTTCCTGGCTCTTTAACACGGCGGGTAAAAGCTCTAATTAAATGTCCTTGAATTCTTTTACTGATTCAAACATGTGGTCTGCATTATTCATTCCCTGCTTTTCTGTGGACAGTTATTCATGGCGTATGCTCTGATCTTTAAAGTGCTGGCACGCTGGCCTCTTTCTTATATCCATTATATGTATATTTCTGGATTTTATTTGATCGTACATGAAGCAGAAAGGGAAATACATCTGGATGGATTGGCCACACCGCAGAATTCATTGCTATAAAACTAGAGTTTCTCTAAGAGTGAAAGTGGTTTGGCTGAGCGGCAATTAGAATCAGCTTTGATTTTTTTTATTTTTCTCCTCCATGCGGCATGATGAAAGCTGGTGTTTTTATACAATCATATCTCAAAGCCATTTTTAATGAACGCTTCACTAATGCACGGAGCACGTGACATGCTGTTGATGTCACTGATGCGTTTAATTCAAATAATATGAAGTAGTTTTTCAGTAAACAGGCTGCTGTGTTGAAATGCTTTTTGAGTTTTGTATCATCTTCCTGTTATTTTTTTATTAGTGGTGTATGTGACCTGCTTCATTTTGAGTCACTTTGACCAGGAAACACATTTATGTGCATCATTTGAAAGGAACGCCTCAGCTTTGATATAATTGATGTTTTGTACTCATCATAAAACTTGTTCTTTAGAAAATAAACTGTAAAGTTTTTTTTAGACATTAGCTGAAAGCAGTAGAAAATGTATTTGAAGCTGCAATCTGTAACCTTTACCTCAAACATTTTATGCAAAATTTGACCCGACATCTTAAATTATGTTTCTGCTCAATAACTGATTTTTGTTCATTTTCACCCAAAAACATCCTTCAGTACAATATTCATTATAAAAACGATAATGCCTGCAAATATAACACAAATCATTTGTTGGCATCTTCTCAGTGTTGAAATGCTGATTGGGCTGTTACTTGATGTTACTACATTTCTGCCAGTTGCACTGTATGGTTCACTGTATGGTACTATGCAGAACTCCTGTTAAAACTGGCAGCTACAGAAGCTCAGTTTAAATTCACTAGGCAGTACAAAGTACGTTAAAGAGGACGGGATCAAAACAACATTTTTAGTTTGATTTTTTTTGTAACAGATGACTTAAAAGCAGAGACTTTAAAACACAACAGTCCAAATCTGAGAACTCAAAGTGATAAAGCAATTTGCATTTTGCTGGTTTATCTGTGTCCACATTATTTGTGAATACAGACTTGTTTTATCTGCAGTCAGACTTGTGATGTTTTTAAAAACCAGGTGATTGTATTTTTTCATTAAATGATCATGGCGAAGTTTAGGCCTAATTTTTTTTTTTTGAATTTGATTGAACCCTTTGTCCAGTTGCCATGTTTGATGGCACCGAAATGTTTAGAAAAGACAGACGGGGAAATTATTGCTGCCTTTGCTTGTCCACCGGGTCGAGTCTGTGTTGTCAATCTTCTGGAGAAGATTGGGATCAATTCCACTATGTGTGCTATTCTGACTTCAGCACGCCTCCCATTAGATGTTTACTTCACCTCAAATCACAGTAGAGGGAAGTGTGCCCACAACCGTCAAAGGATTTAGCACCCGAGAGTAGGAAAGCTGCAGCATTCTGAAACAATCACAACAGTGAGAACGGAAGCAGATTGGACCTGCTG
>JAZGTK010006267.1:0-18001 GCA_036877625.1 Ambastaia sidthimunki
GCGCTCGAATGAGAGAAATCCATCTTCCGGCTGGAGGACTCACTAACGGAGCGGGTTTTTCTTGTGGGATTTTTTTGTCGGATGTAAAGGTGGTATTAAAACCAAATCGGTCATGAACAGATCTATAGATCATCCAACCATATATTCCCAAATGCTCCTGTACACATGATCCATTTCCAGTGATGATAAAGACAGAATATTCTCCCGACAAAGTTCATCATGCGTTTCTTTTAAGCAAACCTGCTTTGCGTTTGAAATCACTGGATGTGATGTTGGGTTGAGATCGATTAAGCTGTGCGTGTAATAGCGTTCATGCCAGTGGCAGCCACACTAATAATAAAGCTTAGCACCATATGCACCCGATAAAGAGGTTGTTTGATATATAAGTGCGTTTAATAATCTCTCTGCCATCCGAGCGAAGGCCAATGAAATGATCTTCAGTGTCTCTGTATGTGAAGCATCGGTAATTAATTATATTTGTATGCCTGTCTATTGCATCTGAAAAGCACAGTGAAGAATGTATTATGTTGGAAACACCTGATGGCAGCGAGAGGCGTAAAACTTTACCTACACTGACACCCAGTGGTAATATAACGATACTGCACCACACTCATGCAGTAGATAGAAAACTCCCAATGAGGATGATTTATTGGACACACAAAAAACACAATGCAGATTAGAAAGACCTAAAATATGACTTTTACATGATTAAAAACAAATCAAATCAACAATCAAATCCAAACAAAGTCATGTCAAATTTATTTGATATTTAAGTGACATTTAATTTAATCAACAAAAACTTTATAATGACATTTAACAATGACATTTTAAGATAATTGACAAGTAACATGAACACAAACATTACTTCTCAAAATCTGAGGTTAACATTTTTGTGGCTGGTTATTTTTTTAATGTTTTATTACTTGTTAGATTTATTGACTTAAAGCTGCAATCCACAAGGTTTGCCTCTCACCATCTCTGTTTAAACATAAAATCACAGGTTTCTTTACATATGTTGAAGTCAAATGAAGTAAAATGTTACATAATGTCGCACAGTGTTAGATAAAGAATAGCATGTCATAAGGCAGGACACTGCAGTCATTACTGTGATATCATATCAACTACGCTGATGTAAGAATTCTGACATCACAAGGTCACAGTGTGATGTCATCAGTTTGTGATGCTGTGTCTGTGAGACCCGGCTCTCTTCCCAGCCTGTGAAGTTTTAGTAGGTAATCAGAGTGGAGGGAGGAATCGGTCAGGTCCACAAACTGCCTGTAGCTCGCCTGCACCTTCTAAAACAGAGAAAAACTGAATCACGTAAAAAAAGAACATCAATTACATTTTAAAAAGTCATGAGCCATAACAATGACCAAAGATATAGACGCCGGCTACGTTCTTAAGCGGAAGGTCAAAGGTCACCAGTGTTGAGTCTGTTAAGGCACTGATACACAGATTAATGGAGCAAACACACGTCAGAAGGACGTCAGTGCATTCCATCACTTTGTCGGCGGCTGTTGCAGATGATGCTGGAATGGAGCCGCTCCACTTTAAAGCTGATCATTTATTGATGATGAACTCATTACGGGGGCTGACCTTAAACTCTGCTTCATACTGCACGCGCTCCCTGCAGACCTGCTCCAGACTGTCCTGCAGCTGCCGCAGCCTGCAACACACACACAGTCACTAATGAGCAGAGCTGGACAAGTGCAGGTGAGGACAGAATAAAATAAAACACTCCAGAAGTTCTGTGGAGAAGAGACGGGCAGAAATACACTGATGAAATTCACAGAGGTCAGTAAGAAAGAGGGATGAGGAGGAGAGCAGTTTTGAGTGTTTTTACTTGTTTTGTAGTTCAGATATCTCCACCGCATGCGTGTCCTGTAGGACTTTTCTCTCTCTTTCTGCCTTCATGTGACATTCCTCACAAACACGTTTCTCTGCCTCCTGTACACGCCTCCTCACAGACTCCTGACACACCCACAGATGCAGGAGACTATATTATATAAATATATATACCTAATTTAGTGGTTTCATTAAAAAATAAATGTCCCCAAAATGTAGTTTGTACTGGTTTTACTGTCATTATGGGGACATTTGGCCCCGGCAGAGACGGATAAATGAGAACAAATACCTGATTTTCATCTTGTAAAGCTTGTATTATTGTCTCTCTGTCCTCATCTGCTTCTTTCTGAAGCTGTTCTCTCAGCTTCCTGCAGGCCTCGTCTACGGCCCGAACCTTTTTCTCCTCCATCTGAGCCCTCAGGCCCTCACAGTGAGTTCTAAACCCGACCTCAGCCTCGAGCTTGTCCCTCGCTCGCAGCGCCTCCTCAAACTGAGCAACAAGTCTCTGGAGAAGATGTGAAGAAGATGAAAAAGGTCAAGAGGAATGTGAGGGACAGCGAGAAGAACACAGATCAAGAGTGTGAGGAGAGGAACGTGACGGATGAAATGAATGGGAGAAACTGGTGGACGATGAAGGTGTTGGGCTGAAACCAGAATGAGAGAGACAGAACAGTAGAGAGAACACAGGAGACAGCAGGGCATGAGGGAGGGAGAGAAAGAAAAGGATGAATGATCATTGTTGGCAGGGCAACTGTACTGGGCTTTTGAAGAGCAGAGGCGTCTCTGGGTTTGGCTGCCGCCTGCTTTCCCTGGAGAGCAATTACACAAGCAATTACACCCTATTACAAAAGCTCTTCTCATTTCTCTGACACAATGGCAAAGCTCTGACTGCTACTAGCAACCAGATCATTCAGTAAATCTGCCGCTCGGATGCAGCAGGAAAGAACGTACAGATTATGTTGCTGCTGGACAGGAAATAAGTTGAATTAGAAACAGTTGGACTCTTTTATCAGAAAGTTTTAATCAAGTTCTAATACAAATCTCTGCAGACTGCTCCTCTGGAGACTGAAGTATGGCTTTCTGAATTCCAGGAGACACGGTGTTACAGTCTAGTATGTCTGTATTAATTACTTTTCGGCACGGTTCACTTGAGGATTACAAATATCAACCTCCTCTTGCAGTCTTAGAGCTGTGCGTTTCTCCTTCTCTGCCAAAAGCTTCAAATCTTCCACGGTGGGCGTGTCGGGGTCGTCCCATCCAATCACAGGCTGTCGTGAAGAGACTGACATTGGAGATGATTTCAGGGGTTTGTCTGTTTTGGTGTTGAGAGAAGACCACGGACACAATTGTTCTCCAATCTCTGCAAGAGGAAGCACTGATGGTGTAACAGGTGCAAGTTACAACTGTAGTTAGTTATGGTATAAAGAATCATTTTTACCAGAAAACTTGTATGAATTAAATGTTTCCTAATTAACAGCAGATTGTTTTCTGTCATCGAGCGCGCACACTTTGTTATAAACAAAGTATAACTCACCTGCTTCTTAATGTTTCCCCTTAAAAAGACCCCAATAGTCCCACCCGTATCTCCAGATAAGATCTCTCTGAATTGTGCTCAGATTTTTCAGAATACCAACAGACTATAATCAGTACTAAGAGATTTCAGTATCTGAGCTAAGCTTTCTACATTTCATTTATGTATTTGACACACACTGTGACTTACTGCAGGACACACATTTGATCAGTATGTGTGTTTTCCTGGACTGAATTCACAGCATTAAACTGTTGTCAGCATCATTGCTCTTCCAGTGGAGATACAGTGATAGCATTATTGTATAGCTCTCTGTTAGCATTGCTAGTTCAACATTTGTCTCATTTGTATTTTTATTTCTTCACAAGTGTTTTGGAAGAATAAACTGAGAACTCTATTAAGTGTCGTGAAAAATAGCAACTTCCAGCCAATAATTTCTGTCTCTGGGTGAGTAAAGATTTTTTTCACTCATATAAATATTCTTTCATATGAACTTCAGTTGTCATGACTCTTCAGTGTAAATGTCTGGAGTCGTTCGTGTGGATGTTGGAGGTGGACGGCACTGTTCAGTGATCTGCTCGTCTGCTGCGGGTGAAAGTGTGGAGAGATGTGTTTGTGTGTTATTTAGACACTCACCCAGAATGTTTGTGTGGAGCACTTGCTGTGTTCTCAGAGTTGTCCTGTTCACCATCTTCTCAAGAGATCTTGTGTCCCACATTTTCCTCTACAACACTGAATCTTGGACTGCTGAAGCACCAGAGATTGGCTTTTAAAAACTCACAATTTCCTCCCGTCCGCCACGTCTCATTCCCTTCTGGGATTTGTCTTTTCTCTCAGTCTTTGACTCTCTGATGGTCGCTTAGCAACATGGACAACAAAACAACAGACTGTGCTGCTTAGCATTCAGGAATGATTTGATCCGAGAGATTTGAGACAAGATGCCTGCCAGCGTGTGTGTGTGTGTGTGTGGAAGTGTTTTATGAGCAGCCTCCCACAGTGCTAGTCATTTGAGATGTTTTTGCTTTAGGGTTCATGCTCATTTGTGGGTCATATTTTGCTCAAAATATAGAGGCCAAAATGGAAATGAAATGGATATTTTGAGGCACAAAATGTTGGAAAGATGTAACTGGAATAACAGTGATAATGAAATATTAAATCAATCCAAAAATGAATCTTTTAAATAGAAATTACAATGCCAGACATTTTTTTTACATTTCCAGAAGAAACTGTGGTACTTGCTTAGTCCCCCCATGATGCTGGAATGTGTCTAAATAAACCACTCAAACCACTTTTATACCAAATCACTTCTCACCTCGCTTGACATCTTCCATTACTGTTCTGCAGATGACACCCAACTCATTTTCACCCTCTGATCACCAGATATCCTCACAGATCAGGGCTTATCTGGCAAGTGTTTTTCTTCTGGATGGTCCATCATCTGCACTGAATTTAACTGATTGAAATCTGAGCGGTTGTTCATATCATCAATTCCAGCACCTGCAACACAGACACTCTTCTCACCACACAGAAAACAAAGAACTCTGGTGTCATACTGGAGAACTGCTTGTCATCAGCATTCCACATCCTAATCTCAGTCAAGACATCACATCCTTCCTGAGGAACTTCCTGAAGATCCAACCTCATCTCAGCAGAGAAGACTCATATTCTGATACAGGTTCTGATTACTGCAGCTCACACTGTCTCGTATCAGAACTCTGAATAAAAGTGTCTGAATGAAAATGTGTTCAGTGTTTTTTGTATGTTGCTAAGCGATTGGTGTTCTGCATGGTTTCACATTGGCCTTAGTCAAAAGATCTCACTCCGCTGATATTCTGATCCCTAGATACAGTTTGGTCCATCCAAGTTTTTTAAGGGGTTTGTGTAAATCCCTAAAGCTCAGTATGAGAAACAGTGATAGTGATGCTTTAGTAAAGTACATTTTAGTGACACAAGAACAAACAACAGCAATATTTTTAATATAAATGTTTATTGATCTTTTCCGCCACTGAAACCACCTGCATCACACGGTTCCTGTTAGAAGTTAGAAATAAAAGTTCAAGCAGCCCTGAACTGTACAAAGATAACCTGCATTACACACGTGTATATTGTGACAGAAATATTGAATACACTGACTACAGCATGTTGGCTGGCCTGTAACATTCAATCTTACTGCTTTAAAAAGAAGAGTACAGTGAGGCACAAAAAATACACACACTTAAGGTAATGCTATAAAAAGTGTACATTTGTAATCACACGTTGTAAGTCACACCCCACTGTGTCACAACATCAGCCCAAATCACAAACCTACACACAGGTTTTTATAAAAGGGAATGTGAGGTCTCAGCTGAAGCCATGAGGCAGGAAACACTTCACTCACAATGAAGCAGATTGCTGGCCTACAAAAATATATTCACAGATGCTCTCTGTAGTCTATGGCACATTTAACAAAGATGAAGTTCAGTTTTCAGACAGTAACACAAACCTGTTCTCTGTTCATGGTGGTTTTACACTGAACTTACACTGGTTCAGTGTGAACCCTGAAAACTTGCTGCTAAACTGTAAACCTGACAATAACCTCCAGAAAACACTGAGTGTGAAATGAGTTAATCATTTAAATGAATGTTACAGTTAATCCACACCGTGATTCATTATCAAACCGGTTTAAATTGTATTTATTTTGGAGAACTAATATCTTGGCTTTAAGACAATTGACTGGGGTTTACAAACTCGGCACCAATAACAACAAAAAACAGACTGCAAAAAGGCCTCGACTTCAACAAGCCTTTAAAATAAATTTAAAGCTATCCCAATTTTTAGACAAAAATGACTTGTGTAAAAATGCTTTACAGTTAAAATAGATGTAGTATTACAATCCTGCTAATAATCTTTATTGTAAGACTGGCAGTGGAACAGTTGTGGCAGGAGGGCCGGTTTACAATCAAAAGTTCTAGTTCTCAAGTACTGCTGGCTCCTCCTCCTGTCGCATCTCATTGGTTGAGCCCACCGGGCCGGCCCACCACAGCGCTAGAGCATTGTCTTGCCGGACACCGTCTGATGAAATGACGTTCCTTTCCTCTGAATCAGTCTCTGATTCCTCACTGTCAGACAGGCAGAAGTGACGCTGGCCGCTGGAGGACGCGACCAATGGCATGAACGGATGAAGACTGCAGAAATGAGATTCCGTGATAATAAATGCTGTAACCTGTTTCCATCAGCTGCACAACAGCTGAAGGTCTGAACTCATGTGAAACGTCTTAATGAAACCGTGCGTTTCAAGCTTTTAATGTTGTTTATTTGTCTATGTGATGTTTTCATTATACATTTTAATATATATTTTAATAAGATTGTGCAAATTTATCAGTCAACACCATTGCTAAGTATATTCTCCTTAAAACTGCAGTTTATAAATAACAGCGTACAGTCTCAAATATCTCAAAAATGTGAGAAACCTCCTGGTTTCATGCAGCCAATCACGTCAAAGAGTGGAGCGAGTGGATCAGGCAGTCTGAGCTGGTGTGACTGAGTGGAGACGAGGACTAATTTGCATATTCATGTGATATTGTATATGAATATTGCACATTCATTAGCATATTCATCGACATATAGTGAAGAGTTACATTCAAGCTATTTTAGGGCATGAATACATTATTCAACATTTAAATGCCATTTTGATGATCAGTGTTGAGTTTTTTAAAGATCTATAAGGGGATTTTCAGAGAAAAAGAACTTGTGTTAAATGTTACTGAAATAATTATGACTCTACCTGATGCCATTAGAACAATCCGTGTGTGCCTGAAACCGCAGCACTGGCTGCAGCACCTCCTCATTTCCATCAGGTGGCGCTGTGAGGGTGTCCCACACTGACACCACACCATCTGTGTCCCCACTCAGCAGAAACCGGCCAGATCTATTTCAGACACACAAACATCAACACACACACACACACACAGAAGTGGGTGAAGATCATTGGTCATAATGGTGATGTTACCGGTCCAGGTCAAAGTAGATGCGCTGGTTGGTGTTGACGCTTCTGTGCATGGAGAACAGAACCTGACCCGGATCCCTCAGGTCCCAGCACAGGATCTCTGAGTCCTGAACACAGTCAAAACATCCCTTAATTCAGTGAAAACCCCGTACAGACCTACAGACAGATCCAGCCAATATCTGACATGATGAACATCAGGTGCTGAGGGTTACTACAGTAAAAACACTGTATTGACAAGAAAACACTGTTTTTGAAAATTAGATGCCTTAACTTAAAAGTAAAACCTCCTGACTGAACATCTATCCCTCAGTTTTTTTAAACCTGACCTCTAGTCTGACTGAGGCTCACAGTGTGTTGCATCTGACAGACCTTACGGCCACCCGTGTACAGATAATGTCCATCAGGTGAGAAGATGAGATGCGTGAGGCCTCCGTGGTGTCGGGTGGGCAGCAGAGCCAGCAGAGACCCGTCCTCACGCGAGTAAACGGCAGCTGAGCGGGAGTACGAGCCGCAAGCGTACATGGACTGACACGGACTGAAGGCGATACAGGAGATAATGCCAGTCTGACCCTGTTTCTTCACTTAGAGCAGCAACGAGAGAAAGAGGGAAAAAGGGGGAAGAAAAATTAAGTGTTCATTAGTTTGGTTTATATTTCTCTCACAAGTCCTAGTGTTGCTGAACAATCCAGTTTTTAAAGCACAGAGAGAAACGATGTTTATATCACAACACATTTCAGCTTTATTCATATTTATATTCAGTAATCCAAAATTTAACAAGTACACACGAAAAAAATATTTTAATTAGTGTAAGGATATAGACTTGTATGATAGTTTTTATCATTTTAAGTTGTTCTGTCAAACGTGTGCATGTGTTGGGTGGTTTTTGCTGTCTTTTGTTTTAACTTTTGTTTTAGAAGCTGTTTCTGCCAGATTTATTCATTTGCTGTAAATAATCGTATCTCTGGGTTTGTGTTCATTAGCGTCATCAGTTTCAGTCATAAGTATGAATGAAGATTTTTTTTTTTACTCCTAAAATTACAACAACAGAGTTAAAACAAGATGAATGAGTCGGTGGCTCCAAACACGCAAAGTTAATTATATCCAGAACCAGTGTTTAGATCAGAGCCATGCAGGCTGTTAGTATAATCAAGCAGTAAAAACAAAAATGTGTTTTACTGTCACAAATGTGTGTGAAAGAAATTCACTCAAACAAACAAGCCAGTGAAATGAGGTTACAGTCATTCCACACACGAGCCAGCGGTCCTAATGACCTGCGTTTATTCTCACCCACTGTGGGCCTCTGCTCACACTCTCTCCCGGGACGCTCGGTGTTGAACACCCGGATCATTTTATCAAAGCCGCAGTACAGCTGAGAGCCATCGGGAGAGAAGCACAGGGAATGAGCCGCGGTCAGCTCGTCCAGGTGGTTGTAGGGTCGGAAGGATGCGCGGAGGTCCCCGTAAAACGCGTCCCATATGTGAACTGGGTTGTCACGACTACTGCTGGCAATGCTGAAGAAGAGAAGAACGCATGTGTTACTGCATCGTATTTCATTATCTAAAAAACAACCTAAGAGCCCATTTGTTATTGTATTGGGAAATACAAGAGACTGCAGAGACATCCCTCAGTCTGGCTTCCCTCCAAACCAGCAACACAACAGTCCCATCATCAACAGACCCAGCAGCCGGTCTCTGCAGCAGACAATGACAAACTACAAATGACTTGAGTCAGGATGAAGTGAAAGACCCGAATACTGAATCCTGAGTTAATTATTATCTCTGTGCACATGCAGTGCAGCTGCAGCGTGGATAAAACATCACAGTTCAAGAGCTGTTCACCTGCCTGTCACCACTGACACGCCATTCTGCTCTGAATTTTCTCCCACAAAAAAACAGAACCATCAAAGAGATTCACAGAGAGCTGGAATAAGATCATCTACCCTCCCTAACCAATCACGCGCACACACACGTCTATATAGTAAAGCAACAAGGCACGAGAGGCTGTTACATTGTTTTTCCCTTTTAACCGCTGCCAAGCAATGAATCAACTTACACAGATGGAGACTCATCAGCACTAATCATGAGAAGAACAAACACATGCCATGACTGTGATCTGAGCTCATCTGTGAACTAAAACACACAGTAAAAATCAACATCTTTCTAATTCTGAATGACTTTCTTTCTTAGGGTTCATGACTAACAGATTTAAATGATATTCAGAGGTGAGAGATTTTCAACACAAACTAGATTTGGTTTGTTCCTTGGTCTGCACTGTTTTTGAGAGTTTGTAGCTATTATTGTATGGAAATGAGCAGCTTGAACATTCTACAAATTCTCATTCGTTCAGTAGATTAAAAAGTATCTTGCATTTGGGTTGAGTTTAATCACAGTAGATTCATGAAGGTGAAGATTATTACAGGCTCTCTTATCCTCTAGATGTTCTTCACTGTTAATTATTCAGGAAAACCTGGAATTTAGAGAAACTCACAAACACGTGTCTGGATCCACAGAGCTCATCTTTGGGAACCAGCAGTAGTCATAGATGGTGTCTCCTTCTGCCATCTTCAGCACTGGACTCTGAGTGGACACAACAGCACAATGATGTCATATCCTGTGTGGAGTTTCTACACAGCTCTTCTAATGTGACATCAAATGAGAACATTGAGGGTTTGAATAATCTTACTCATCAAATCTGATAAATGTATGTAAAACTCAAGTTCAAGAGAGTTTTATTGTCATTACAACTATATACAGCTGATACCACACATAGTGCAACGAAACAACGTTTCTCCAGGACTATAGTGCTACACAAATCAACAAAGAGCCACATAAGGCAGCAAGAGCTACATCAACAATAAAGAGTATCAATATCAAAACTGTGATAAACTACAGTCAGATCTGGAAAGGCTGCTGACCATCTCAGAGATCATGTCCCAGCGGCTGTTGTACAGCTCAGGGGGAAGATTAAACACACGCAGAACATTATCAGCACTGTTTGACACAATACACGAGCCATCTGGAGCCCTGCAGGCAGAGAGACACAATTAAACATTACATCAGTATTTACATTCATACGTTTGGCAGACGTTTCTGTCCAAGGAGATTTACAGTAAATGTAACATTTTTAATCAACTTCATGCATTCCCCAAAAATCAAACCCGTGATTTTGGCGTTGCTGAGGGATTTCTGGCCAGACTCTGTTATCCAGTCTGAACAAAACATTGATCACAAGTGTTTCGCTTTCGTGAATGATCACCATTTGCAGCCTCTGAGGTAATTCTCAGCCGTGTGAGTGTATTCAGCCCAGCAGCCCGTCAGCATCTGTGGATTCTGCCTGAAGTCCAGGCCATGACTGTAAATACAGTAAAACAAACAGCTAGTGGGAAATATTTCTGCCTTACTGCAGCTCTGTCGCATCACGTTTGTTCCTGCCATGTTTTCTTTATAATAACCAGCAACACTCACTAGTGCTGCTCAGCAGAAACATCTTCTGCACTCTTGTGCTCGGATTCATCCGCTCCTTCTGCCTCAGTCTGAGCAAACACTCCATTCTCACCCGCTACATCACACACATCTGTGAAACAGTCACACTTGAGTCAGCTCATGAAAACCATCATCTGAAATAAACACAACCGCAATTATATGGACTGAGCAATTAAAAGGTATATATTTACATTGCCCATTACTAACATGTGTTACTATATTACAGAACATATTACAAACATTATTTATCCAGTTAATATTTTGTTATTGACAAAAGGAGATGGGCTTCCCATGCTGTATCTTATGCTGTAGCAAGAACTTTATCGCTCTATCCACAAGAATATATCATTTTATATAATATAACATAAAATGACTTGACTTTTGATCATTATATCACACAAGTTGACTAAGTTGAATACATGTGAACTTGCAACTTCCATTTCATTTCACATCCAAAACAAATAACATCACATCCAAACACCTGGAGCGCTGTTACTATAAAATTGGATGCACACGAAAAATTAACTGGACAAGATCCCTTATTTAAAAATGTATTGGAATTATTTAAAGATGTCCGGATTAACTGGTGGCAGGAACACCACATTCACACCAGACACGCAGCTTATATCACACGAGACGTGACACTGACAGCAGCCAAACAATCTACAGCTCTGATGAAATGACCTCACCCTCCTCCTGACTTCCACACGTGTCTGCTGGAGGCTCCACAGGCGTCTCTGTCATGTGTGAATCAAGGCACTCGTGCTCCAGTCGAGGCTGTTTAGCCGCTGGTGCCGTTCCCTCATCTTCCACCACCTGCTCCAGGTGAGGAGGTTCTCCATCAGCCTCCTGCCCAGCCGCAGCATCACTGCTCTGGTCCACACCTGACATCCTGTCCCCAGAGTCCAGAAGCGTCCTGAGGCTTTGACTGTGTCTCTATCCGTCAGATAAGAAGGAACTGAAGTGTTACTGCTGTGGTCTTTTCAGAAGAACTGAGGAACAGACAAGATGAGATCAATCACATTATCAGATGTAGTAATGATGAGATTCAGACACTCTTTATAGTCACTCATTCACATCTCAGCGCATCTGACACTTATGCGCATATAGTCTGTTTGTTCTTCTGGCTGCATCATGCAGCAAAACCCAAAATATGTCGTGTGAAGTGAATAAAATTTGTTTGATTTATACAGATCAGACTGTCAGTATAAACCGTGAATAAACAGTATTTACACCAGCAGCTAAATAACCTTCACAAAAATTAAAGTGAATTCAGATGATGTGATTTCTCTGTTCACAGTCACGCTACCTGTTGTTTCTGCTCAGTCTTTAGTTCACATGTTCGTGTCTTGTGCTCTGGATCTTGTTCAGTTTATGTGTTTTATTGGATTCTGACGGACTCTGTTATTGAAATCAACAGGAGCTCGCGCGGCGTGTTTGTAATCACAGTGTGCCGCCATGACAGAGCTGCAGGAGATCACGTGACTCTCGCGAGATTTCCACACCTGCCCGCGTGTCCTGTTACATGATTTTAGATTTATGGGTGTTTTAAAGGAAAGTTTATCCAGTTGATCTCTTGAAAATAGATAATACATTCAATTCAAACTACGTGTTATGTTTAAATATTTTAAACCTGCTATAACTACTTTCCCTGGAATATGATCAGCTTTTAAGTGCTTTTTGGCAAAGTGCATTTCATGTTCATAAAAGACTATAAAGACTTGGAAAATAATCTCTCTAAATGTTAAATCAGAAAGACAGAAAACTCGTGAAGAACTCAAGCTGGGGAAGTTTGGTTTAGGATTAGTTATATGTACATATGTATAATTTATACTATATTTACTACTGTAGTAGCTACATGTGTAACAGACTGTCAGGTTAACTTATGGTTTGGGATAATAGTCCAATTATAAACTTAAAAAACGCTGTAATCTATATTAATATATAGTGTTAAATGTTTTTTTCTTTAAAATTGCTCTAGAGAACAAAACATTTACTTTAAGATTCACCCACACATTTGTATTCTGTGTGATTTAATGTATAAATCCAAAAATCTTATGCATGGATTAATTCATCATACATAATACACATTTAAAAATGACACAGTCACAGATTCATTCTTATAGTTATTTATTATTTTTAATCATCAAACAAACCAGAAACCCCAAAAACTATTTACATTCTGAACATTCAAACCTCATTTCAAAATGGTCGAATGGTTTTCCAGAATCAGGCTGTTGTGATAGCAAGGATGACTATTCTGGTAAAACAGCTGTCCAATTCTCATTTCCAAAATGCTGATCTAGGGTCAGTGTTTGCCTCTGTAACTGTGGATTACATGGATCCAACAACATTAGATTTTAGTCTGTGATGCTACTAATACAGTATTGTTACTTTTTTTTGCACACAGGATCTATAAATATGAGAACACATTAGTATTATCACTAGCATTTTAAAATATTGAGTTTGCAAACTAGCAAAGATATGCAATATTACTCCTAATTACCTAAGGGCAATAACATAATCACATCTGCATCACCTTTATCATTAAATCATGTTTTCTCAATCTTTAACTCCTGAAGCTGTCACTCGTGTAAGTGAAGTATTTCTCAACAGACACCTTTTCTGAGATCAGAGAAGATTTAAGCATGTGACAGTATATTCTGACCTGGAAACAGTTTTTGCCTTTCGTAACACGATGAATAAGATACACATGGACAGAAAGAAGCTGACTGTAAAACAGCACTCCAACTCTAAGATACAGTACAAACTCTGAGCCTGTAATCAGAGCAACACCGATCCAGGTTCAGTCTCCACTTGTTCTCACAACCTTCCATCACAAAATCAATCATTATACACTATATAATTATCCACTAACAGTGCTGATCCAAGAAGAGCTTTTCATTCTGTAGAATGAGAAACAAAAAGGCAAAAACTGGTTCGACATCAGGTGAAAATATCTGAAATGCATTTAAAACACCTTCCAAATCACAACCAACAGGTCACTGAGATCAATCACACTGCACCTTTGAGATCTGACAGATTCTTCCCTGGTCATATAATCATCTCGCCTGTATAAGAGGAAAGAGCAGGATCATAAACACAATGCTGAAAGGGTTCCTTAAATAAAAACACACTACTGTCATAGAGCTAGTCTCCCTGTTTTTGTTTCTTTAAGTGTGATTAATGGTCAGAATAAACTGTTAAGGCATATAAGAGAGGAAAAATCCAAAACAAACAGGAAAACCCAACAGTGTCCTGATAGAGGCTTATATACAATATTTACACTGCGGCCAGGCATTAAGTGGGACAGTGTTGAGCTGTCACTGAGTCTGAGGGTGTGTGTGTAATCAACAGAATTAAATCCAGGCTTGTGTATGTGTAAATGCTGTATTACAGGTGCTTAACAAACATGACTGCAGTGTGTGTAAAGTCAAGCCTGGCCGCACTTGAGCAGAACAACTCTGTTCAGGTCTGATATCTTACAGTTCAACTGTTCCATTCGCAGTTCTCGTCCTCCCATCAAGGAAACCAAAACACGTTCCTCTATGCAGTTCAACTATAGTTCCAGGAACCTGCATTGTTTCACTTCCTCTCGGGTTCTCAGCTCATACTGTGCAGTCATCAGACGCGTGAGGAGAGGAACAGAACAGGAAAAGATGAAGCAAGCAGTGGAGAGCTGCATCTTCATCTCATCTTCAGGATCTGGAACAGCAAAGATCTAACAGAACAACAGAGGAAATAAACAAACATGAAGATCAAAACCTAGATTTTTACAATTCCTGAAGAAATCTGACATTTGAGTCCCTAGATTGTAATGCATAATCCATGACTCTAGCACAAACAGTAAAGACACTTAATGATTTGTTCAGATCTCTAAACAGAATTAAGAGAGATGCTTAGCAAGCATCATTAACTACATCTGGAGGATGATGTATTAAAAAACAGGGCCATTACCAAACAGACGGTCCTGCAGCGCTGAAATCTCTTCAAGCCAAAGGTGAAGTTCAGCCATGTGGTCAGCAGGAGGAGATGGCAGAGCTGAAGGAACACACTGCTTCTGTATCTCCAAAACATGCCCTCCAGTCCTCCTTTCTGAAAGTCTTTTTCAGTCATCAATGCAATAATCAGTTCAAGTCCACGAAAAACATTGTGTTGGCTAGCACCCTGGACCAAGCGGTTTAATCCTTTTTACATAACGGAGAATGCGGTTTGGAGTAAAACTGTTCTGTATCTCCACACCGTAACCAAGTCTGGAGACTGTTCATATAATATCAACATTGTTCAGTGAAAACACTCCATGGGAAATTTCCAATGTCCTAATGTTTCTGCACCATTCCTTATCAGTCTGCAGTTAGTTCGTTTGGTGAAAATAAACCACCAATGAAAACAAGAGAAATTCTCATTGTCTCTCGCATGCTAGTTTTTCAGACGGGTAGCAAAAGTTCTGAAGGGTCCGTCTGCTCGCAGGCAGCGGACATCTCAGCGAACATCTGTCCGTGCTCGCCGAGCCCAAGTGAAAGTTCCTCACAGTTTTAAGCAAATGAAAAGTGCATAGTGAGGGTATCAGGGCAGTGCTAGTCCCTCTGTTATCTGATATTGGGATGATAACCATGACAACCCTTCCACCCTCAGAGAGAAGGCTGGGAAAAAAATAACATACAATCATACAAAAATAAGAAAATGTGTCACACTCTCCAAGGAATAATCTGGCAGATTTGAGGTCATTCATATATCAGGTTCTTTTGCTGTTCTACTCATCTACATCACAGATGTGTCCATCTCTCCGTTTCTGTTCAATACAACACAAAATAATCCACAAGCCAAAAATAAGTTTGGGGAAAAAAGTATGTTAAAGCATTGAATTTATGCATCACAAAGTACCAAGAAGTCATCTGTGCTGATTTTGCCTTCTTTCCAGGAACAAAGCATTTCTTCTGTCTTGATGATCATTTTGATTCCATCATAAAGATTAGTTGAAGGTAAACAAGACCAGAAGTTCAGTAAACAAAAAAAATGGTTGCCTTTAAGTCGACTTAAAAACGCTTCCCCTCCATAATATCAAGGTACATAAAGGACTCCATCCAGCTATCCAAGTTTGTTTCAGTCATCGAGTTATATAGGCTGCGCCCAGATCAACATGCAAATGAGGGTATGATGTCATGCCATTAAAATCCCTCCAACTAAATTATACTAAACTGTAGAATCGCAAATTCACCACAAAAAGAAGGAAAAAAAGCACCCACAAATGCCTGTGTGGTTTGTAAACAACCAAAACTCCAGTATGGAATAAAACAGCTTTTTTTTGTTTTCATTTTTGTCTTCAAAACTCACTGTATGAACAGGATTGTAGAGGCAGTGTGTTTCTGCGGGAGCCATCGTAAATATTCCCTTCAGGAACTCTTAAAGGAAAAAACACCTTTTGATTTTAACTCCTGTTGATTTTGCTTTCATATCCTGCGTTGAGTAACTCCATCTTCACTGTTACATTTTTGGAATACATTCAATGTTTCTTAGAAAGAAAAAGTACAACAAATGCACTTCACATGGTGGCAACTAAAAATCCAAGGAAAATATTTCAAAACAAAAGTAGCAGCCCCAAGTGTTCTTCCTCATAGTCCAATACTTTTAACTTTGTTTATATTGATAGATCATATATATATATATAACAATAAAAATCACCATCATTATCATCAACAACAATAATAATGAACTAGTAACAAAATATATAAACATTTCGTGCACTACTGAGTGCACTTGCACAGTTTGATGCGATCGTGTTTTTTTTCAGCCAGAAATAGTCAGAACCTCAGTCACTCGAGAGCAAGAGAGTGGACAGAAAGGCAATGTTAGGTCACATCCTCTTAACATCATACATTTCTTTATCAAAGCATCCCCAGGCTACACTAGAACTGTACAGACACACAGCGCCTGAGGCTATTGGTTCACAAGCATGAGAGGTGTGTGGGGGCAGAGCCACACATAACCACACCCCCCTGTTAAAAATAATGTCTCAATGGCAGCAATGAAGTCTAATCCTTCGCCCTTCGGTTCTTAGGCACACATGTGGGGACAGAAAAAGAACAAAAACACACACACAGACGCTATGTACCACAAGTTATTCAATCCTAAAGGTACAGAAGGTCAAACTGAACTCCAACACACAAACAAAGTGATGCTCCTAAACCTCACAGAGGCAACGATGAGACAGGAAGAAAGAACTCGTGTCCTGCCACCAAAAATAAGAGTGCTGGTTGGTGTAAAAGGAGCTAAAGCTTTTGTGTTAATCTAGAGGTTTTTCTTTGATGGGGAATGAAGAGCTGGTGAAAGAGGTTGTGTTGTGCCGTTGCCCCCCTCTGCCTTTCATTCACACACACACACACACACACACACTGCGCACACACACACAGTACAGAAGTGCTCACACACTGTTCATAAAATACAAACAATTCACTCTGAATGACAAAATGGCCTCTTTTGATCATACAAGCGTTTAAAAAAAACATTGTGCAGACTGGTATGTTTTAAACGCGCGCACACTCATTCTGTCTCGAACAAACGTGTGTATTTACACACAGGCACACGACCACAAAAATATTTCTCTCTATAATATCTAACGCATTTGTTTTTTTTATCTTTTTAACTTGCATTTTATGTGAGTGCAAATCTTCAAGTTTTATAATCAAAGTTTTTTTAATAGCTTTATGTTTTTTATAGAAACTTTATATATATGTATATATATATAAAACAAAACAACAGTGTTTGTCTTTAAAGAGAGGATGTTTTTCTGATAATGTCGTAACTGATACACGCAATGGTCCCCAATCACCACTGTTACCTCCCAGTATAAACTCCAGTTTTGATTCAGCACACACACACACACACACACACACAGTTTATGTGGTAATTTTTCTGAAGCCGTACCACATAAATACACATGTAAATCTCTTCAAAAAGAAAAAAAACTATTCAAATGACATCTTGATAAAGTGCATTAGTCTGAGTGTAAGGTGCTTAATGCTGTAAGTGCCAGAGGTTCATCAACCCCGTCCCTCAAACACACACACATAAATTCACACCTGCTCCCTTCCCTGCTGAATTACATTCTTCTATTCCCACCACCTGCCTGACAAACTGATATCATCCTCTGGCTTACAAACC
>JAZGTK010006268.1:0-21059 GCA_036877625.1 Ambastaia sidthimunki
CACATAAGCCATAAACGGCGTCACAAATTCGCGGCATGTCGTCCTCTGTGTGCATGTGTCATTCGCAGCGGTGTGACATATGCCTCTGTACCTTCGAGAAAAAAAACGGTTCGCTACACGAAGAGTTGGCAGTGCGTTCCGTCCTGCCAAAAAGAGGCCTGCATTGAGCTGCGCGATAAATTCCGCTCCATTTATGAACAGATTTCTCTGGTCAACATGACTGGTAATCAACAATCAGTAAACATCTGTTACTATCTATTAATAACGTCGGCTGACAGATTTATGGCCACTGACTGCTGGCATATTCATATGAAAATATATTTCCCACAGCTGACAGGGTACAGCTTGGTGCTGTGGTCGACACCATTTGTAAATGTGAAATTAGAGAGCAGAAGACAACTGTATTAAAAAGGCAAATGACCCTGGCCAGATGGAGCTCAATATAACAAATGTAATAAGTTGTTGAATTGCCAGTTGTACAGACGATGATAGTGAATTGATTCAGGGGAGCCGTGACAGGCCAGATGATGGGTTATATATCTACGTTTAAAAAAGAAATATGAGATTACAGACTAATGATCTAATTTAATAAATGCAGCTGGAAACATTTCTAGTACAAGTTTTGTCTGTGGTCAAACTTTTAACGTATATCCAGGTTTTTCCCCCCAAAGGGATGGTGCAATATAAAAATAAAATAAAAAATCTTAAAAATATTTTAAAACTCAGTGAGGACTCTTTAATAGCATTCAGCTGATATCTCAGCCAGCCTTATTTTGGTCAATAAAACAAATTTATATGTGAATATCTGCTAAAAGCTAATTTTGTAAACATTTATGAGTGTTTTAGCATATAGACACACATAAAAACCATTACTGTTGATAGTCATATCATAATGTGGATACCAAGGTCAGATTAGCATATTATTATGTTGTCATCAGTTCTGGATTAACAATTAATAATAGTAAAAAATTATTTGGCTCTGTCCTCACACATTTTACAACTGTAGCAATATTTTAGTAAATGTTCTGTTAAATGCTTTTCCTGAGGAGCTTATGCTAATTGAAAGCAATCATGCATTGCTGAGCTAATATGTATAGTTTAGCATAGGTTACTTCTCAGCCTTGATAACTGTTTGGGGGAAAGGCACAATGTCACAGGTCTCCATTGATACTGATGCATCATGCTTACATTGTAGGCTGCTGGATATTAACATTTGCTGTCCTGTAAATGGGTCTACTCTCATAGGGCAAAGAATACATTTATTTGGGTTGAAGACTGCATGTTAATGAAATAGATCATAAGCAGTTCCATTATGATAATGGATTGCAGCACCTTTCTAGTGGCCTGATGTTTTATTTATGGCTTCTTTGATAACTTTCATAATGATTTGTCTTACATATTAAAATATGTATAGTTCGTCTGTGCTTGGACCAATTTATTTAGCTTAATTTAGGCCTCTAAATGTAAATAGGGGATTAGAATAGGGTTAATGAAGTCTTGCACTAAAGAAGAAATCATATGTCTTTTTAATGCAGGCTACTTGGGCACTCCAGTAATTGGTTAATATATTATTTTATATTGTTTATAAGAAATAAGGCAGACAGTTGTTCCATTTATCATGTGGTGTAATATCACTGTGACTGCAACTATACTTAAATAATTCTTTGTGTCATTTGTTATGCTAAAATACTTCCTCCTATACATATATGAAGAGACAACTAAAAGTAAGACAGTGCTTTTGTCTGAGCATCCTGACCAGCCCAACATATCAACATTGGCCCAACCAATGCCATGAGACTGGACAGGGTGAACTGGGTTTTATGATGAATATGATACAAAAATGACATACTTCAGAATTAACCAGAAATAAATGTATGCTCATAAAATGGGATTCAGGCAAAAAGAAGTCGTTTGAAGTATGCTGGCAGGCTGTATTTTTAATCATTTTAGGTAATCTAATCATAGTTTTTAAGAAAACAAAATATTTGAAATGCATTTATACTGGAGTTCTTGAAAATTTTTTTTGTATTTTTGTATGCTACCAAAGGGCAAGTACTATTTTTACATAACTGTCTGCAATACGCTGTGGTTGTTTTTTTGGGTACCGCCCTCTTAGCAGCTCACTGCTGGGGGGAAGAAGGAAAATGAAATCCAGTCCAGAACTGACAGGTTCAATTTGTTGTGAGGATGACACAGGAATGACACACAGTAGATTATAAAATGCAGAGATGTGCAGAGGTCAGATAAACAATTTGCCACCAAACTCAGGTACCCATAATGCTCTCTGCCTTGTCTGCTCAGTATCAGGAAGGTGGGGGGTTCAGGAGCACAAAAGAAAGTGAGAGAGCCTGGGAGCCGGTGGCAGTCAGGTTTGCATTTTTTTCTGGGTTAATTCACTGGATGAAAAGCTGCACTGTGAGATGTGTCATATATCAAAGGCAGGGCATCAGTAATCTTTGCTCAAGGGCACGAATAACAGACAGATAGACATGTGAATGAGATGGAAAAAAGCAACTCATCCTTTTCTGCTAACACTACAGAGGAGATAAAGGAAGATTTATGAGTCATCTTGGACCACATACCAGCATGCAGCCCCATTTTTCACATGCTCCAAAAATTGGTGCTGGAAAGCAATCTTCTAGTCACTGTGTCCATCAGGTACTTCAAGAGGAAATTGGGTCCTTCAGGCCTTTTACTCTACAGTCAGCTATTTTCTTTATAGCGGTTTTGTTTTTAATGGTATCCATAAATATATGTAGGGTTATAAGTACCTTTATTACCCGAGCAGTTTTTGCTTGGGTGTGTGGGATGTCCGTATCTCTGCACCCCCTTTTTGAAGCAGCTATGGAGGGAATTATGGGAGCTCTGGCTGCTTAGTGGGGTGATTGACACTGATAAGATGGCATGACTGCCGCCTTGCTCAAAATGATTGGCAGACATTTCCTGTCATGCCACGAGGAAAAATGTGCAAGTGCATGTTTGCAAGTGTAGCGTGTGGGTGTGTCTGTGTGTATGGTTGCGTTTTGATGTCTTGCAAATGGAAAGTTTCTTATTGCATTTTGTTTCAATGCTGTGGAGCTTCATAAAATCAAACCTGTTAAATTTAATGATGATTCAGTGGCAGTTAACAAAGAATGTGTTTTACTGTTGCGAAGGGATATTCATAGCCCATTAATGCCAACATTTCACAGTACACAGTGTACAGATTTCTTACAGGAAACCATAAATCACTTCAAACAAGGTCAAGCATGTGTTGGGTTCAATTTCTCAAGGTACAGAATGTGTTCTTGTAAATACCTCCTTTATTAGTACATGAAGTATGCTGGCTCTGCACGGACCGACTGTACAGGCAATATTAAATGTTTGAGTGTATGCATTATTATCTTGATGGGGCAGTTATGGCCTACTGGTTAGTGAGTCGGGCTTGTTATCAGTAGGTTGCTGGTTCGATTCCAGCGCCGGCAGGTAGCAACTGAAGTGCCCTTGAGCAAGGCACCTAACCCCCGATTGCTCCCCGGGCACTGCAGTGAAAGCTGCCCACTGCTTCGTGTGTGTGTGTGTGTTCACGACTTGCAGTGTGTGTTTACTCCTCACTAGTGATGGGTTAAATGCAGAAGTCACATTTCGGTTATGGGTAACCATAACTGACAAAAACATGTCACTTTCATAAGTGATCTGTGTCTGTGTTGGCATGATAAAGCTTTGCTAGCATTGCATTGACTTTCTTATAATCATTTATCTTTGGAAATAAATATTGTTCTGTTATATTCTAAAGGCTTTGTGCCTCCTGCTAGTAAATAGACTGTTCAAGTCTAGAGATCAAGAGAGTGATTTTTAATGTTTAATATGGGTTTAAGTGAAACTCTGGGCAGGGAATCTTTGTAATTCCAGCTAGGAGTTACTATTCTTACTATTTTATGAAAATGCATGCAAATGTATCATCTTAACGCATTCAGTTTGGGAAAATGGGTCGTCTACCGCACATAAATGTTGGGTTGTCATTAGTAATGTCCCCAAATTGACATTTTTGGCCAAACCTTGGCCAGCCCATGTTCCCCTGAAATTGATGTTCAATTGTTTCAACTATTACCGTATTCAGTATATTAAAATACAACATGACATTTGGATTCTTAACATCTGGTTCCTTTCTCTTGCATCAATTTCTGCATCACGTCCAATATAAAACTGTCATTTTGTGAAGGCCAAAGAGTTATTTTGAAATAATTTGCACTGATGGGGCTGACGGTGGTCTGGTTTAGATTTTTCAAACTTTTGGATCATTCAAACTTTTATGTAGAAACTGCAGTTTTTAAAACCAAACCAAACTAAGTGTTGTTTGTTTCAAAATTTCGGTTGCATTTTTTTGTCTTGAGGTGTTTTTTTTGACTGACAGCTTTAATTGACATGGAATTTTATATCACGTTCTTGTTAAGGAATGTCTAGACTGCCATCAGCTGTATCTGTTTATACTAAAATGTCTATTACACTGACCCGTAGGATGGATTTTTTTATTTTTATTTGAATTGAATCAACATTATAAGCAAACTACTTCTGCTCTTTGGATATGTGAATTTGTGCCACTTTGTGGACAAGATCGGTCACATTGTAGATAATGTACTAAACTTTATAGCAAGGGGCAAAATTTTTCCCTGGATTTGATTTTTAGGAACATTTTTACCTTTTTTAACAATTGTTTTAACATTTTTTTAACCATTGAAAAATCCATTCAATCCATTCATCAATTTTCTTACTTCACTACAAATTTAATTATCAGCATAATTAGAAGTAAAAATTATATTAATTTTAGTATGTTATGTCACCTTTTAGTGACAGAATGCCCTCATGCTGGTGTGGACTTTTTGCATAAACCCTGATGATCCATGTTCTCCCAGCATGATTTGAGAATGTTCCAAAGAACATATTGTGTGCTTCAATGCAAGGAAACCTTATTTTTGTGTAAATGTGTAACATAGTTAAGCAGGAGCTTGAGTAGTGACCTACAAATTGTACAGAATGTTAATTATTTATAGTTCAATATATTTCATGTCATGAATTTTGTTTTACCTTATTTATTTTAATGTATATATTTTTTTAAAATGTAAATATTACATTAATTTAGATTTTTTTTTTAATTCAAGGTTTTCAATCTGTGGTCTCATAATTATAAACCCTAGTCTGTTGTGTTTTTACCAAACATTGTTGATTAATATTTAATGCCTCACTCTCCATAGGCAGAGTGTTAACATGCATAAATGACCCAAACAAACCATTCTCCTCTCTTTTTTTCATCTGATGTAAGAAGTTTGTATGGAGCTGGCTTTGAGGGAGCTGCTAGCTCAAACAGGACAATGGGATTGGTCTTAACACAACAGGCATATTGACTTTGATATCTTATCTGTTACCAACACTTCCTTTTTACATGCCTGCCAACAGTGATGACATTAGCGTATCAACCGCAGAGCTAGCTGAGGGATTTCTTAACACAGCAGTGGGCGGGACATCACGTCTGAGCTCCCAGTGGAGAGGACACACTCCTCGCACTTCTTTTACACTGTTACCCCTGCAGTCACGCAGTCCAAATGAGAGGCTGGTCAAGGTGAAGGCACTGGGAACAGGGCCCCAGCAAGCAGATGTGCTTTGACAGTAATTGCAAAGCAGAAAGGGGTGAGGACTGGTCTGGAGATGAAAAAAAACTTTACTTGTTGTGAGATTTGTCACCATCAGGGCTGGGAGCACATGTCTTTCAGCTGAACCGAGTGGCTCCACCATACCTGCTGTTGCTGTCAAAGCTCCTCGCCAACTGTGACATCTGTTCCTGAAAGCGTTTGGCGAATCTGAATGTCAATATCCTCGCCTTGAACCGCCACAGAGAAGTATTTGTCACTCAGCGACAATCATCCCTCAAATGAAAGGTTAGCGAGACGATGCGGGCCTTTAATCAGGCGATGGGAGCGCGTCTGTCAGTAGGGCCTTTTAAACATGCAGGAGCCGAGACTAGCCACCAATGAGTCAAGTGATTGATCTGCCCAAATCATTTTCCTTTGCCAGTGTCAGTGGAAAGCTGATGGCAAGTTTGCCGTCAGGGGGGATTAAATATGACTCCTCTCTGGCTCCTGATGAATCCTCTTCTTGGAACACTCATTCTTTGTCACCCTGAGGAACGGGGTTTAAGCCTAGTTGAGACTGAGGTCATAAAAAGCTGTCTGCTCATCATGTCATTAAGAACCTGGCTTTAATAAGAGTTTAGCATGATACAGGTCACCTTTGCACCTTGTCAATGTCAATCTACAGGAAACAAACATTTCGGCTGTGTTCCAAAACCTACTGAGCTGCCTACATAGGCAGCATTTAAAGGCATTGTTTATGTTGAAATAGAACATGTTTGGTATGCATAAGTCTACAGAACAGTGACAGTTTTCACTAATATTTGTGGCTGTTATGTATTTTTATACTTACCAAAGTAGAATGTTAACAGTAAACTATTGAATTAATTTGCAAGTCTCCTGTACATAGACATGATAGCATTATAAATGAATCACAAAGTTCCAAATTGCTTACAAATCCAGTTTGGATGGTTCCTATATAGGCAGTAAACATCAAGGCTGCTCACTAAGTTTTGGAACAGGGCCCCTCTCACCTCATTCAGGGTAAACAGAGTAAGAATATTTATTATGACATGTTTTGGCAATGTTTGATTGCGATTGTTGAAGATGCAATGTTGAAGATTTTGCTGTATGCTACCTCTGAAAGTACATATTTAGCATTTCTCATGTATTATCTGAGGCAGCAGTTTAGTCCGGAGTTCAGTTTACCCAGACACTCAGCCTCAGATTAAATCTAAAGAGCTTTGTAACTGGAAAAGTAATTGTATAGTAAGGGTTTTGCCCGTCATGACAAAATGAAGTGCCTTTCCTTTGCCAAAGCTCACACACAAAACTAAAATGCTCACATTTAAAACACTATAGCATTGAGTGGATTGGACAGCATTACCACATCATTTGACCGTTCAAATACATTATGATGTTATTTTAGCAAGTCTCATTCCACTAACTTGGAATTAACTGATTTATGTGGTTATTACTAAGCCCACATCCACAATAGAAATGACACATGAATCAAAGTTTTACTGTAAGACAAATGTTTTTTCAATCAAAGTGCGAGTGCTTGCAGCTAAAGGAATCCTCATTAGGCTCTCGTTATTGGCTAAGTGCTTCTCATTTTCTGGCTGAAAGCCGGTCCTCACTGATCTTTATGCCCCTCTTAAGATTACATCCAACATCACTCTCTGTTCATTTGCTCTTTGCGACACGACAGTTACATTTATTTTTAATGTCCAGAGCATGTCGTTGACCTTCAATTCCTGCTGAGTCTAGCACCTGCTGACCCTACCCTTAAATCTGTCAAGGCTGAGATATATACAGGCCCACTGCATGTTAGGCTGGCCTGAGCTTGCCTGTCATATCTCTTTGATGTTCTACATCTTGTTTGGAAGATATTCCGCCTATGATGTTCTACGACCTTTTCCATTGGATGAGAGGGGGAAATTGAGCCGTTTCAGTCCTCCCTAAGGAGCCTCGTGTTTCCTTCTCTGGTCATTTATTTGAAGGCTATAATTTTCTTGAATTCATAGCTGAAATTGGCATTGATTCTCGGGATGATGGATGCTGAGAGTCCCTCTATTGACACTGCCATTGACAGTTTTCAGTAAATTCTGCATCTAATTATCACTCTTGGCTAAATGATACTCCTGGCTGCTTGGGAGAGATGGTCGATGAGACTGGTTGTATTGTTCCTGAAGCTCTTATTGAGCTCTCTGTCAGGATCGTGTGATGTAGCTGATCACTGAGCACATTTCTCTCAGTTAGCAACCATTGTGTAATTAAACCCAGTGCTGACGAGGCTGTCAGGGGAGAAAAGATACTTTAGGGTGATTGATGTAATGAAATGTTTATTTGAAGTGGTTTCACATTCCTTATAGTAAAGTATAAATTTAAAGTATAATTTATAAAGTATAATTTCAGTACTTATATATACAAAACATTATATGAACTTTATTATATAATATTACTCTATTATATAATAATATTATATATTACTTTACAGCATTTTGTTTGTGCGGCATTACCCAGAGGCTCCCCAAAAAGTGCACATTTAAGCTTACTAAAGTGTCAGTGCATTAGAATGCCAAAAATCAAACCAAGTGAAATGTGTTTAATATATTATGGCTTTTTGATATTTACATTAACAGGACATAAAATTCTAACAAAATAAATTGTACATTTAAAATTTAATTAAGATCAAGTTTCATTATTTTAAATTAAAACACAATTCCAACCAACTTCAGAGTTTCCCACTTATCATCAAGTCATTTTGTCTCTCATTGTACACAGAATAAATTTGACATGATTTAAAAGCAGCATACTGTAGCATTCTACAAAACTGACTTTGGAAACTACTTGTTAGAAGTAACTGCAGTTGAAATTATTTTTTGCAAAAACCCTTAGCTTCATTTGTTTACAAATGCCACTTGGTTTGATATTTTTAAGTGCATTTTAGGTGTCCACAACTTTTAAGGTCCATTGTGTGGTTTTAAGATCTACATGTAAAAACCAGTGAAAGTTTTATTCTGAAAGCTAAAGTACAGGCTCTTTAACTGACACATGTCATTGACCTTGGGTGTTAGACGACAGGAAATGGCACCTGCTGAAAGAGTGGAGGTGGGACAGGACTTTCCAGGTGAGCTATGTAATTCAACCCTAAAGCAGCCTTCCTTTTCCCACAGCAGCTATGAATCGACACTTTAGCAGAGCTAATGGCTCACTCCAGCTCTTTCACAGGCATCCTATTGTGCTATGAAGCGAGCTGAGAGGAGGGAGGGGGTTATGGTGTAATCCTGAACGTGCCCTGGATCAGTCTGTTTGAATTTCACACTGACATTGATGTGCATGTCCGTCCTCACTGAAGGTCCTCTGTGTGTGCTGTTCCCAAGACAACACAACACAGGATCACATAACTATCACTGGCCCTGCTTCACTGTGCCTGATCACTGCTGTCAAGAGGTGAGGATCCAAAGTGTGGATCAAGAATGCAGACCAGTGCATATGTAGCCCATTTATAGAGGCTCTGTTTCAATACCCAGTGTTTCAATACCTCTGTTTCTATAAAGAAATCATAGTTAGCATGTTTCTAAGCCAATGGTGGACAGTTGCATAAAAATACTTAGCACCCTCAAATACTGGGTAAAATGGTACATTCCAGATTGGAATGGAAACTATTGATTTATAAATATATTTATCTGTATTTATGCTGTTTGTTAGCCATCTTGCATTGTTTTTTTCAGTTTATCAAAGTGCAATATGAGATTACAATTTCACTGAATGATACATATGATGCTGTCTGTAGAATTTTTCACAATTGTGCTGCTTTCAAAACAGCTTTGCATCCAGAGTGTACTTTTGATGCCTATGTAGGTTACTCTAGGTTTTGGAACAGAGCCCACATGTTTTATTTTTCCCCTAGCAATCTATAGCAATCTCCTACCTCTGCTAAGTGAGCACACTCACTCTACCCTGTCTTGTTTATGTGGGTTTTTATGTGCCCACAACAGCAGAGCCAGCTGTTGTCTGTAGTACCCAGGGCAGACTGGTGAGATGGCAGCAGTGTGGCACCAGACGAACAGAGAGCATATGGCCTGGGTGGCGTGACGGAGCACTCCGAACAGAATGCGATACTTCCCTCTCCCCTCCGGGACTGTCACCATGAGGAACAGCCCTCCAGACACAAATCCAAAACTACATCAGATCAAACTGTATTTGTGATCTGAGTGCCTAAGGGAGACTTGTCTTATGAGGTGTAGCCTGGCAAATCGCCTTGTGCATGAGAAAAAAGGAGGAAAAGGAAAAATATAAAAGAGTGGATTTCTCCCCCCAAGGCTTTCTCTAAGCCCTTTCATTCCTTAAGTAACAAATTATCAAGGTTTTTGTTGTTCCATTGCTCAGATTGTTTGTACACTTCATCTAATTTCTGAGTGGATATATGTGCACTTAAGCAGTTTTTTTTCCACTTTGTTAGGTGGTTGGAAAATGTCATAAAGTCAGATCCGAATACACTCATGTTGGCGTTCATTGAATTAGACAGACTCGAGCCCACACCAAGGACATTGAAGTAAATTGATATAATGACAAGAGTTTAGGCTTTGCTGTTGTGAGAGGTGAAAATCTAGCCCTGTGATTTCGGGATTTGCACTTGGCATGACATGTAACATGATCCTGGACCTGTCAGAGAAAAATAAATCTAGTTTTCCATCTCCATTTTATGTACAAGCTGTGCTTATGTGTTGCCATGGGTTATTTTAGGAGGCAGAAGAAGAGAGTTCCTGAGGTCACTGGTTCAGAGTCCACCTATATCATGGAGCAAAGATAATTGCTCAATGGCCAGAAGGCTTTGATTGGCTGTGTGGTTGTTGTCTCAGTGGACACTGAATGCTTTTGGTCCAGGAAGGCAGGAGTGGGCGGACGGGTTAGAATAGCAGTCTCTTTCTTCCCTCTCTCACTTTCTTTCTCTCTGTCTTTACCTTTACTGAGGTCATAAAGACAAACAGGGTCACTCAGAGTTCAGTTTTAAATGGGTCATTGCAGAACACAACAGCTCTGCTGTTCACTGACAGAACAACCTTTAACAGGCGTGGGTTAGCACAATAAAAGTAAACTGGAAGATGCAATGATATTTGAAATTTTGAAAAGGTATTTGTGATGATGTATGTCAAAGAAAGACTTGTGGAGGTCTTAGCCCACTGCTTTTCTGTTAAGACCATCTTTTTCAAGCACCATGTGAGTTGGCACTGATGCAATGATTTCGTTTATTTTTCAAAGCTGTTCTCTTTCTTGGAATTTTTGAACTTTAGGCAGTCCTGGCCAGACTAGTGTTGAGAAATTCACTTCAATAATCAAATCTGTTCTGACACTCTTTTTATGTTAGTCTACCCACCAAAAGCTTTTATTCCATCCGATACAACTCTTACGTGGGGAAACTGCTCCAGGTTACCAGCATGGTGCTCTCAAAGTTCAACATTTCTTATTTTCCTCCCTCAGTCAGCTTTTGATTGTATAAGCTTTCTCACAAACCTCCAGCAAGGCTCCAGGTAGCAGTCTAGTGTTGGGAAAATGGGATCTGTTTCTAGTGCCAGGTGGAATAATCCAGTAGACCTAAGGCAGATGCGTAGTTGCTTGTTTCACCCTCAAAGCGTCAGATCTTACTTTCCAGTGAGCCTGGTCCCGATACGATGCACAATAACATGTCAGTGACAGACCGAGATGTGCCTGGCTCATGTGTACAGCCCCGTAGCCTTGTAGTGCCATTACAGACTCATCTGGTGCAGTAAGTCGCCTGGCAACGGGAGCCTGATCCGGCACAGCCAAGCAGAGTGTCACGATGCAAAGGCCTCTTTCTCCAGCTCTCCCTTTCTGCACTGTCAGTAAAAGGAACAAGCCGTGAGCGGACGCAAAGGTGTTTGCCATGCCAAACGGCTCTGCAGTCTCGGCAATCAGGGCCCCTGAGTTGAGGAGCCGATTGTTTCTCCTTTCTCTTCCGAGTCTTTGCATTGCCTGCGAGTTTACATGACCCTTCAACTCCGTTTCCACACAGGCTGTTGAGCCTGTTTGGTGCTTACAGGCTTCTGTGTACACTGGAAAAAAGTAGATTTGTCACAGGGTTTTCTCTGGATGTTGAGTTCAATAGGCCTTTAAAAAAATAAAAGGCTTTTTCTTTCCTGGCCAGCAAGGCACTCACTACATAATGTGAAAATCGTCAGTATACCAAGTTCATTAATCAATCTGAAGATGAATTGTGGTTTTGACTGGGTTAGTGCTGTCAGCCAACTAATGTTGAATAGTGTATCCCTATGGGTAGAAATTATTTTGCTTGGAATTCTAAATCATGCTGCTGTCAGAACTGGAGATCTTAAAAGCCTCACATTGCTTTTACATCTTCATCTTCTAAGCCTTTTTTCTTAATAATTGTAATATATTCCATATCCTGTCAAGTGACCTTTTCTTTTACTATTAACAATTAAGGAAAATCTGCTTGCATTTTATTATGCTCTCATTGTAATGTTGGTCAAGCGAGCTAAGTGCAAGGAATATTTCTGCTTGAAAAATGTCCTTCGAATGAGGATCAAATTAAAGTTTTGCTGCATGCTGTGACCTCATTTCATGACATTTCCAAGCCGTTCTGTTTCATGGCATAAATATACTGTATGGTTCTCTGGCAAGCTGTGATTTATTTTGCTCTGAGACATACTTGTGGTAACACTTCGTTATAAAGAATATACTAGTGTAAATGTGATGGCCGTAGATCAAAATAAACAAATCCCTGATGCCTTATCAATGTCCTTCCTGTTAGGGAAAAAAAATCCCAACTTGCTGTTCCAAAAGAAAATATATCATCAGATAAATGGTCCCAAGGAATTGAATGCCAAGGACAAGCTAAACCACTTCCAAGCAATGTTCCCCGGTGCAGGCGTGCCCATAGCGAACAGTAATGAATGGAAAGTGTATTGTGTCAGTGAAAAACGGGAGAACCGTCAGGATGAAATATGCCTTTCATCCCACATGGCATAATCAGAGCCTGCCATATTTCTGAGCGGTGGTTATAGTGTTCCTTTGAGCCCGGCTTTTATAGGAAAGAAAAGTGTGGACAATAATGTAAAGAATAATACAGAGCCGTTTCCATTGAGATGACAGTCAGAGTGCTGTTAGGCTGTCAGGCCCTCCTCTGGGGAGGCAGGGTCAGGCTGTCAGTCATAACTGATTGACACTTGAGAGGTGTGAGAGATCAAAGCCTGTATCCAACAGACAGGCTGGAAAATAGGTGCGATGGGTGAAGAATTGCTGAGAGTTTGGGAACGACTGATGTGATGTGACGGGAAGGTGAGGCGTCTGTAACTTGCAAGAATCTAGTATGTTACATGTATTCAAATTCTTAGTAACAGTTACGTGGCAGAATCATGCCAAATTTAGTTGGGAAATCGGATATCACAGTGCTTTGTGGGTGAAAGGCTTTTCATTGAGGGATTTTGGTCGGATGCTTGAAAGTGTCAAAATCTGTCTTATTGTACCATGCAGGAAAGTTCAGGTGAGGCTGGTAGCTGTGTTTTGAAATATGGAAGCTGGTCCAAGCTGCTTAAGGTTTCAGGCTGGTTTTTGGAGCATGGTGGCTTGTTGACCATCTATTGACCATCTGATGTTCATTTTAGACCAACTATAAACCAGCTGCCACATTTTCTAAAATGTAGCTACCAGCTTAGCTGGATTTTCCAGTAGGCTAGTCAAAACTAATGGCTTAGTTAATTAAAATGGCTTTGCGACATTGTTCTGGACTCACTGTTGGGATGGATGAAGGCACAGAAACTGTGATGTGGTCTGTCTTCGCCTCTTATCGCCACTCCATCTCAACTTTTCCGTAAGCCTGTTGCTTAATCTATCCCCTTTACTTCTTCTGTTTTATTAGTCTTGACAGAGGCTTGATTCAAATAAGCCTGCAGTGTGGCCATTGCCAGCCTACAACGTAAATTGAATCACAGAGGAGAAGGATTTTCTAATAGGGAAACAAATTAGCACTCAGACCTTCTCTATGCAATTATTTCTATTACTTGTTTCTCAAGGCACTGGGAGATGTAGAAAGCAGGTTTATCAGCCATTTGTTTTAATTTTTCCTTAAGGAAAAGCAATTATGAAAGGTTACTCCTTATCAGCGCTTTATACAAACACAAAAAGATTTTTGCCTAAAAGATTAATATCGTACGTTTACTTGTATGGAGTCAGTTCTGCATTTGTGTTTCATAACAGTTTGAAGGTGAGAGACTTGTATTGGACAAGCAAGTGTTTTTAATGTAGCTGTTAATGTATACTGTTTTTTCATTAGGCTGTAATTGATATTAGAATTTGTTGAAGTTTGTTATCAATCTTTATCTGTGTGCTTTGCAAAGACATTGATCAATGAAAATGCTTTCCTTTGCTGACTGTATTGGACGTTGTGGAGCACTCACTAGTTGGGCCATTAAATAGCCTATGTAAGGTCCCAGCACCAAGATCAATAAGGCGTTGAAATAAAAAAAGGAAAAAAAAGATGAAATTACTTTTTTCTTTCTTCAATGAAAAAAGTTCCATTGCCAAAGTCCACAGTCCGCATTCCAACTTTTTCTTTCAACAAAAATAATTCTTTAAAATGTGAAAACAACCCTTCACAAAGTTTTTTTTAATTGCCCTCGCCTTATTAAAATTCCTCTGAAGTTTGTACATATCACCACATCAAATACATCATAAATTATAAATGTTTCACATAGCAGTCTTGCAGTTGTAGCCCCTGGGTTCCTTGAAAACGGCTCCTGTCTGAGTAAGTGTGTATGTTTGTGGGTGTGAGTGTGAGTTTTATCATTCACTTTGCATAGTGCTAAATGAAAACTAATAAACATCTCTAATCTCTTGTTCTTCTTTTGAAATTGTGTTTGTTGGTTATTGAATTCACTGATGTAATATTAATGTTGGGAAGCAATTTTGTAGAACTTTGTCCTCAGCCGGCATCCTTACACATAATCGCAAGTAACACACATGTCAGTTTAGGGTTGTTCTGAGTCATTTGAGCATGAGAGCCATTTTTCTAACTCTCCAAATGGAAATAGAGTAATGGAAACACAAGCAAACAGAAACTGATGACATAAAACCAGAGTTAGTAAACAAAAGCCTGTCTTGGACGAGCAACGAAAGAGAACAGATTCTTTGTTTAGTTTCTTAATGGAAACTAAGGCTGAGTTTTAGTGGAATCAATTTGTTGATGACAGGTTGGATTTGTGGATATGACACGATAGCTGCAGAAATTGATTATCATCGTTAATTATATTTAAAGGACCAGATGACAGAGTTTATTTTTTATATTCGTGTTTCCATTACACAGATTTTGACTCTTTTACTCTACAACGTGCTATGTCATCTATTGCAAGGTTAAAGAAAATTATCACCCACAAATGACAAATCTGTCATTATCCATATTTCCTTCTGTCCTGTTTTGTGGAACATAAAGGGAGAATTTGTGAATCTTCATGCAGCTGTTGTTGAGTGAAGGATAGCAAAGTGTAAAATGTAGCATAAGTATTATGGACTACTTTGGTGCTTCTTTGCTTTGTATTTTTTGCCATGGTTATTATAAATTGTTGTTCCAAGTAAAAAGGTCATACAGAATTACATAAGAATTCTCATCTGGGGTTAACCCTTTACTCAGTGTTACATATCCTGTTTTGTAATCTCTTTTTGTGGACAGACGCCTGCTGTATTATACATTACTGTTTATAATTGTATTGAGTACATACAGTTTGACTCTTAAAATCCTAAATATCAGGTACATCATCACCCTGAATGAAAAATATTTATTTTGCTCACTCTCCCAGGCAATCCCAGCATGCCCTTGGAGTTTACTGTGAGTTGTTATAAATGACTGTAGACGCATGATGTCAGATGACCTGCTTCAGGTCTGGGAACAGTAACGTGGAGACTTCTGAAGGCGTGAATAAAGAGCTGCTTCTCATTTATGCTTGTCAAAACTTTTCGCTGGAGGCTGGACTTCACACTGGGTCTGTTTTGCCATGTGAGGGATGATTTATTCCTCCTGGTCCAGCTGAGGTGCTGCAGCTGTTTGTTGGACAGATAGTTTTACACAGGCTTATGTTAAATAATCCTGGCTCTCTGACACCAGCCATTTTCACCTTTGCCGAGTAGCCACAAGACTGAGGGGCTTTGTGTGATCCCAAAAACTGAAGGTGGAAGTACAAAGCTTTCTCTGCATGGTTTTGAGTTCAGAAAGGAACCAACTCTGGAAATAAACACCCTAGCAGTTATACAAAATTTTACAGTTATACAAAAGGTTACAAAATTGTTAGATCAGTTTCACACCAAACTGTATTGTACTAAACCACAGTTCCTTTTAAAAAGAAAAACATTTGTAGGTTGCTTTTACTGTAAAGTGTACATACTGTGGCTCTGATGAGCACCGTACCGGCATAAACCCACCCACATTGTGGTCTTTTCACCAGGAGAAACACATCAGACAGAGTTGCTCTTGAGAATTAAATAGATTTTTCTCTAAATCATTTGGCCTTGCCTGTTTTGTAAAATTTGATGGTACAAAAATCCCTTAAAAAGAGCAGTACAAAGCGTAAGTTAAATATCCTAATGCGTCCCGATCTGGTGGCTTGTTTTAACATAAAACATGTCACACATTGCTGATCACACAAAGGATTCTACAATTTGGCCCTTTAACTGTAGCCTGTAATTATAGTGTTGGATGTCAGTGTCTCCTTCATTGTTCTGAGGAGTGTTATCATACACACTGCATTCTCTTTCCCTGTGGGTTTATAATACCTGCCGCCTCTCATGCGGCTTTTTACTGTAATGACCATATTTATGACTTATTTACTGTTTTCCTCCAAGCTGACATTAGAGCTTTGATTCTCAAAGTGGTGGAAAAAGCAGGCGACGTGTCCTGGCATTTTAACTTGTGCCTGTTTGAGACATTCAGCGTCTGAATTCAGAACCAGCTGGAGATCAAACGCAGCCCGATTTATTAGGCTCAAATGCAGAGATGATATGTATGACTAATGTGTTGTTTGTTCATGTCAACATGCTCTTGGTCCATACTCATACACAGGCCTTTCATGTTAGTCCACAGGGACGTACTGTCTGCAAGTGATGAGTCTTAACTCAATGGAAAAGGCAGGATTAAGAAACTGTCTGTCATCCAGGCTTTGGGCATCTGCCATGAAGTTGATGTGGTATGATTATGATTGTGGATGGCTCTCTGAAAGGCATTATGTAACTGATGTTGTAGTGGTGCTGTGGCTTATTGGTATTGCTGCCATTTTTTTTGTTCACTTACGATTCTCGGTTATGGTCCAAGTAGTCCCTTTGTTTTTTCTTAAAGTTATCCTAAAACGTCCTTACAGTACCATTGTTTTAACGTCATATGTCGTATCAAAAACCTTATTCTTAAGTTGTTAGTGGAATAGTTGTTGTTTTTAAAGAAACGTTGCAATTTAAAAAGTTTGGGTAACTTTTTTAATAACTAAGAAATAATGTGAATACAACACCTAATAAAACTGGGTGTTTTAAGCATTCCTAAAACTTTCAAAATAACATGTTTATTTTTTTTTTTACTCAGTGGAAATGTTGGGGAAATATTCTTAGAAATGAACTTGTTAGTGACCTAGAAATTTGTGACCAAGAATCTTAAAATACCTAAATATTAAACCATGATATTTTATATAATGAAATGAAGTATAATTCAATATTTAGGAAATGTATATGTATTAAGGAAATTAGATATTTAATTGCAGAGTTTTAATGTGTGACTGACCACACGCATATGTATGTATGTTTATGTTTATACAAACACATGTTCCACACATACATACGTATTTATGTATCTCAACACATTGCTCCTAAATAAAAAGCATATGGAGAAAGATGTCATTTTTTAAAGTGCTGCAGAAAGTGCAGAGCAGGCCAGCAGATGCCTCATCAAGAACACTCATTCAAAATGATGAATGTGGCCAAATACACATTTGTCCGTAAAACTTGCAGAGTGGATGAGCATCATTAAGCATGAGAAATAGGTGCAGCCCCGCTGAGAAGTGAGCACAGCAAACAGATGTTGGGAATTTTTGTAGGCATCTTTCATCCAGAGGGCCATCATTAATAAACCTGAAGGTGATTCTCTTGTTTCCATTTAATAAGAGTGAGTAAAGTATGAGAGGCTGAGGAAATTGCTGAATAAACAATCTTGCAGGGCCTTTTAAGTCACTGCCGACATTACCTGTGTAAACGCGGGTGGACAGCCACGTCTCGTTTGTGCAGTCGTATTTCGAACTAGACCTATATAGCTCTGTGTCAAGATGAGATGTTTTACATAAATAGAGTGAAATATTTTACACTAGGAGCTATTCTAGGATGGTCTGCACTGTACGGTACTCTTTCATTCCCAAATCATTTGTCTTCTGTTTGCAGCTGATCTTGAATAAAAGCAAATGATCTCTTTATGCTGCACTATGACAAACAGCAGGTCATTATGAACTCATGTGTTGTAAAGGGGGAAACGGAGGATGCTGCATGTAAATGTGTACGGCTTGAGTAAAGGGTGCACACTGTCCTACCTGACTAAGTCATTCATCAATGATCTGTGGAGGGCTTGCAAATCAAGATCCTGGGAGGCTATTGGAGAGTTTGGCTCATGTTAAGTGGCACTGGCCCTGTTGTCGTAGCTGTATTACGACTGAAGCTGTCTCGTTTTATAAACAGTCTCAGACGGAGAGGGTACGCTATGAATAATGCTTAAGCCCCGAAGAATTCTGCAACCAATATATCTTAATACAAGTTCTCAGATTCCAACGGGCGCCACACGCCTCTCTCTCTCTCAGCCCCTCTGTTGCACCTTCCTGTGTGGTGGCTGCAATTTTCTCACTGCTAAACCACGGTGACTTGATTTTGCTAGCGCCACAGTTTACCTGCAAACAGGATTACATGCATATATCCCATGCAAATCAATAAAAGTTGTCAGCACCGTTTAGCCTGTACTGCTTTGCTAAATGCAATTTATCACACTGCAAATCAACAAAAGGGAGCAGGTAACAAATGGAGTCTGATCATCAGCGCTGAAGATGTTGTCAAATGCCTGTAGGCTGCATTTTTCATCTCTTTACTGTAAATTGTACTCATTCGCATGCAGGGCATATAAAAACATAGCACTTCCAGTTTATTATATTCTGTTTGGAAGTCTCTGCTCCGTGGAGAAAATGTTTACATATTTCATATACTTTTTGTATTGACATCTCATACTACCTTGAAGAAAAATTCAAGAAGCTGGGTATTGCTATTACCTAAATAAAGTACATGACTTGGATTTTAATTGCCTGATTAATTTTAACATGACCAGTTATATTAAGTAGCTTTGAAGGAATTGTTAGCATGGTGTGGTGTTGTTTGACTCTCTGCTGGGTCATCAGTAGTGGCCTTCAAGTTAACAAAGTCAACAAGAAAACAAAATAGACTATTTTTGTTTTCTCACAATGTGTTACAGTTTGAATTGTGGATGAAACATCAATACATTTTATTCTAGAGAAATGTTTTTTTGTGTTATTATTTTGTAATCATCATTATTAATATGTTTTACCGAATGTATTTTTGTCGTTTTTCATTAACCAACATCAACAAACTCTCAGCATATGACACCTCGTATTTCGCAGTCAAATACATTTTTGATGGGCAGAATCAAGTTCTGTCCTACATTTTTTAAAATCTGTTTTTAAAATACATCACAATTAATTGGTTGTGTATGTGTCTCATGTTTACTTCAACACAAGTTTTTATTTTAACCCAACACTTTTCTGGTCGTAGTCAGAGATAAAATTTAACACCGCACTTAAAAAAGTGCCGTTTGATCTTACATTTTGACAGCACTTGCTATGAGAAAACAAACATATTAATACCATTAAATATCTTCATTGCTTATTTAAGCAACCACATTACGTTTATCAAATGTGATGTTGCACTAGAAACTGACACATTTTGAGTGACAAATTAATGACTGTAAATGTAAAATAAATGTTGTAACTGAAGAACTATAAAATAGAGAAATATTGTTCTACTCATAATCCTGCTTCATTTATGCAATGAAATGTCAGTGTGAAACAGTTTGAGGTGCCTCTGTATGTCATTGTTTGTTTTTTTGTGCATTTATTAGGAACATTTATTGTGTATTTAATTTGGGAGTTGGGTGATACATCATGTTTTATCAAGGTTCATCATGTTGGGTGATTCATCATGTTTAAAAGCAGGGAATGCTCTTGAATTGATGTTAAAAATGATCTGCCTGACAGCTTGTTGCCATCCAATCAATACAAATAAATATGCTAGTGATGAGCTCTTTATGCTGTCCTTTAATCAGACTAAGAAAAATCTACAGTAATCAGATATGGTGGCTGCAGTTACGCTGGCTGTGTGTGCGTGTGTGTGCGCGTGCATTTACATTTATTCATTTAGCAGACACTTTAATCCCAAGTGATTTACGAAATAATTCAAGGTATACATTTTTAACAGTACTTGTGCTCCCTGGGATCGAACACAATCTTTGCGCTGCTAACGCAGTGGTCTACCAGTTGAGCTACAGGAACATGTGCGTGTGTGCGCAAACTGTCTGGTTTATTCTATTAAATATTTTGTGCAGTGTAGGTTTTGATGGAACAGTGTAGGTTTTTGATGGAGTCTGACGAAAAATAACTGTAGCATGTCCCTGTAGCATTTTTTGCTTTCTTATGATCATTTTTTTAAAAAAATGTTTTGCTTTGTGACATTTTTATTCTTAATTTTATTTACACACTTCTACCAATGGTAATGATTTGTTTATGAGACTTGAAAATGTTTGATTTAATCCAGACTTTGAACAAACTTTGTTCTTATGCCGTTCTGGGAAAGGACGTTGTATTCCACATCTCAGTTTAAAAGGCAATTAATTCTAGTTATGGAAATGTCATAGTGTGCATTTGAAGCCAAGTACTTCATACTAGCATGCAGTTGATTTGTATGGAGTTGAGTTTCCACTAGTGCCTCTGAATCCTGTGTGTCATTCAGGGTCCTCCGACCCCAGTTAATAGCAATCATGCCTTTAACTGTGGAGTCAGTGGTGTATTTCAGGCAGGGCATCATTTAATCCCCAGCCTTGTTGCAAAGATAAATTAGTAGCTCTTGAATAATGCATTGAACCCTAATTCTCTTTGATTAGTAGTGAGTTAGATGATACTGACCCATTGAAATTGGTCATCAGCATAAATAATGACTGAATGTACTGATAAAATGCAAACTTGCCGGCCATCATAAATCAAATGAAATCCACTCGCTGTGGAAGTCATTGAAATTAGAAGTCCATGCTCCTATTAATTATGTTGCCTTCTGAAGGCGACAGAGTGATAAATCAGGGCTGAAAGGTACTCCAGTTAGGGAGTTGAGGAAGCGAGACTGCCT
>JAZGTK010006269.1:0-21056 GCA_036877625.1 Ambastaia sidthimunki
CAAGCCGCACAGACATTTGATAAGCTGTCACCTGCATCAGTGCTCAGATAATCGAGAGGTTCTCTAAGTATCCCAGAGCGGCAGTGTAAGCACTACAATGAGACCCTCACACCAGCTCCAGACAAACACAGATCCTCCATCAACTTCAGTGAGTTTGACCTGCAGCGCTCACGCCCAGATCACTTTAAATTCAGAGTCCGCGTCAGTGTTTAGTACCTGATGGATAAGTCTTCACGACTCATTACGTCACATGACCTTGAATGGGCCTGTAAGAGTTTCCAGACAGTTCCTGGCCCAAAGCATGCAAGATTCTCAAAATAAATAAAGCCTGGACTCTCCCTCTCAATTGTTATTTATGATCCACTAAAAGTGTGTGCTGGTGTTTGTGTCTACAGAAACACTGTCCTCTGCCTTTATTTTCTTGTTTTTGGGGTACTCAGGATGTTTATTGTAGGCAACCCTTGGTCAGTGGGTGTGTAACCCTCAGCCAATAACAACACACAGGTGAGGGGAGGGGGCGTGTGTTATGACAGTGCTCCGCCCAAGAGGAGGGGCCAAGTTTTAATGTGTTTAGTAACAGTAACTGAAAATCCTGCATAGTGCAGCTTTTTAAGTCTGTTACAGGATCAGTGAAGCCTGCCTGTCTGTATGTCTGCCTGTCTGTCTGTCCATCTTTTAAAGTCTGACAATTTTCTATGGGTGCCATTTCAAACATTTATTATAAAAATCAGCCTCCAGGAACTTCCCTTTTCTGGTTAAATTGACACACATGGCTGCTCCACTTCTTTAAATTCAACTCTACACTTCACAGGGGTCTGTGTGTGTCAGTGTTGCTTATAAAGTTAGTTGGACTGTCTATCAGTGTAGCACATATAAAGATTGATGAAACGCATTAACATGTTTGGATGTTCTCTGAATGCATTCTTCTTCAATGAGCTGTGCAAATGAACTTCACCTTCTCCACTCCGTATGGAAACCAGTGTTACAGCAACTGCTGTCGCACAGCTAAAAGAACAGCCAGTGCATGTTAAATGGTACTAAAATAGCTTTGGAGGAAGTTTATAACTGTGGTCAACTAAAAACATAGTTAAATATGTAACCAAGCTATTAGTTTCATATCATGGTTTATTTGGCTACAGGCCCTTTTGTATCTACATTTACATTTTTACATTTATTCATTTGGCAGACGCTTTGGCGACTTACAGTGAATTCAAGGTTTACATTTTTATCAGTGCTTGTGTTCTCTGGGATCGAACGCACAACCTTTGAACTGCTAACACAATGCGCTACCAGTTGAGCTACAGGAACAATCTGTGTGTTCTGTGTGTATCTGTGTGTCGTTTGTGAGCTTACCTTCTGGTGCATGTTGGCGGTGATGTGGTCCACCTCTCCATCCTCTATCTCCCCCATCTTCAGCCGGGTCACCACCACTGTCCCCACTGTAGCTGAATCATCTGATGATCTGAAATACATCAACACAGATACTGAATGAAAGTGTGTGTGTGTGTGTGTGTGTGTGTGTGCGTCAATGCATATGAGAGTGTTTAATATAATCTGAATAAGCATTTTCACACTGCTTTTAAATTCATAACAGAGAGATTTATAAACTCTTTGATTATTTGTGGAGATAAAATGATCATTAACAATGTCCAGGCATGGAGACAAGAGCTTTTCATAAATGACCAACCACAACTGTTAACAAAACATGACAGTGAATGCTTATAAAGATCCAACTCTTCCTGAAGTCCTGAGGAAACTGAGACACTGTGAGTGGTGGCTTCATGTGTCAGTCAGATGTCTCTTCCTGTCTCAGTGGGCAGTTCTTGGCCACTTGGAGCACAAAAGCATCAGATCTTTAGTAGCAGTCAAAGGTCTGGCTTCACGAGACTACAGCAGATATCATTATCCTGACAGCCCAGGATGGCACATCGGAACGCTTTCATATGTATCCTTTCATATCCTTCGACTTGATATTCCATAAAATTGAAGAATACTGATATTCCGCATTGGTTAAAGAAGATGAATCCATTTTTGTTTGGACTGTAGTAACCAGCCACAGATCTGGCGTGAGCATCGACCGCAACTGTTTGCTTGCCAACAGACTTGGAACGTGTTTGATATTTGAGTTTACGACTGACCTCAAATTAACTTTGAAGCTCGACTGAGTCATTGAGGAGAGAGTGAAATCTCCAGTCAGCTTTTAGAGGCGCACTGGTGAATCACCAACCCATGACCATGACCCAGACAAATCTAATTGGCCCTGAGTCTCTTTATGACAACAGTAAATCAAAGAGCTTTGTTATAGCACAAGCTGACTGTATATTGCGGGACACTCACACTATTTATCCAGTGACTTACACGATTTTTTCAGGATTTTACAAGCCTTTTGCATTTATACATAATTATTGGATTTGTAAAAAAATTTTAAACACACAAAGTCCAATTTCTATTTGGCACCTAATGAGAAGCATATAAAAGTTTTCTCTGTGACTTTAAAATTGTATTGCTTTCCATGACATATCCAGACCTGGAATTGAACAATTCCTGATATATCCAGGTTTCCCAGGACTGAGCCAAGTCCCTAATTCTATTCAATCAGATTTATTGTCTAGGCTTCTTATGTCTGTCTCAAAGTCAGTGTCAGTACTCACACAAGAACATCTTCTGATCTTCCATGTGCCACAAGCTCTAAAGATCTCTGGATCTTCTGTCCACTGTACAGTGAAATTAAGCGATCATTAGCTGTATACTGTACAGACAAATACATATATACTGTACAGGCTGCACACATATGTATATATGGGTATATTACATTTTTGTTTATAAGGTTCTAGAGGCAACATTACAGATGTTAACAGGTGTTAAAACAAATTTAAAAATTACAAATACTCCATGTAGCCTGTCAATGTATGCATGTACAACAATTATACAGCCTGCGTTAGTATGTCACGGTGCATAACATTTCAAGCTATTAAGCTATTCTGACACCCAGTTAGGGTCCCATATGCTCCACACACACACAAATAAAGCTAGTAATAATGAAAATCTCTCCCTCTTTCTCCATCTTATAAACAATTCTATAAACTGTGTATACGGTCCCAATAATAGCCAGTATTTTATATAGTGTTTTGATACATTGTTCATTTTGATACAGTTTAATTTCACAGAAATTAAAACAGTTTGAATGTTTACAGACCAAATCTGTATTTCTGACAGTTGAGTCAAGAACAATTGTCCTTTCCCTCTTAATACATTAAACTTTTACTGTAAGTCAAGTGCTCATATACACAGACAAACAGAAGTCACACACTGCAGTCCTGCTGTGGAGGGGTAAGAAAGATGTCAGCTCCATAAATCTTCTCACATACACAATCACAATCCTGATGATTTATGATGTCTTTAAACCCACAGCTGCTCCGACACAATTCTCCACTGAGACCAAGAACACAGTCAATTAAGCTGAGCAAAATTAATATTTCCTTCACACACACACTAGCACATGCACACACATGCACGCACACACACGCACGCACACACGCACACACACACGCATGCACGCACACACTTATACATCCATATGTTAAGGCAGAAGGCACGTGAAGAACTTCAGCATACAGTGAACAGGTTCTGCTAGTCAAGAAGGTGGCAGTACTGGGTTTGTCTGGTCTTAAACAGACTGAAGTCATTCCGTGTGAACATGATCTTCAGACAGCAGCAGTGAGATGAGGAGTGACATGAAGACAGATGTTCTTCAATGATCTGCACGATGAGCAGACAGGAAGTGATCATAGACTACTCCAGAAGTTCTGCTGCTCATGTAAATGCGGGTCATGTGACTTTCCTGCAGGAATTCTTCAGTATTCCAGTAGCTGTGTGAATAATGAACTGTAACGGTCATGTATATTTGGAATTATGTGAAAGTAAAAATAAAATCAGCCCAGGGTCATTTGAGTTTGTGAAGCACATTACGAGCTGCAGAAATCTGTCTTCATTTTTCCCGGTATGAAGCCCCATTGGGGATCGTAAGCCATTCTGGATCCTTGTTATAGATAAATGGGGTCTTTTCCTTCAGCGTTTCCCACGACTCAGCAGTAATTGTGTTTGGATCACCGTCTCTATCCATGGCATGACACAACGAGCTTTTGAACAGAAAGTGGTTAAGATCGGCCGAGCAGATGGTGGTTCTGGAGAAATTTCAGCATTTTTTTAAACAGACAGACCCCTCAATACCCATTCATGAATAAAAACACTGTGCCGAGAACACTGTGCTATTTTTACAGTGCTACATAAAACATTTATTTTATTCATTCAGAAATCATGTCACATTTGCAGGCTCTGGCAGGATTCATCTCTTCTGGCTTCATCACAGCGATGAGCGCTCGGATGCTACAGAGCTCTTTGAAAAGGTCACTCATCTGTTGATTTCCACGGGCTGTTAAAATCACTGCCACAAACGAGGTCATGTGATGAGAATCACGTACAAAGACTCAATGCCATAACAGTCCATAACAGACTCAATGTTTCATTGCAGAAGGGTGATGATCTTTATATAAGGGTAACTGAGAAATCGGTGGGTCTACATACGTGTCATGATTGATTAATAGGATCTGGAAAATGTCCAGCCTGTATTTCACCCCAAAAATCTAAATATTTTGCTTAAGGAGAAAAAGGCCTTTTTGAAGAGGAATTTTTGCTTGTGTTTGTGACAATTAAGAAATTTCCCCCATAATTTTCATCAGTTTAACACAGAAAATATTAAATGAATAAAAATAATAAATAAATACATTGTAATCTAATCAGAAAAGAGAATTAACGAATAATAACAAAACACAAAAGCCAAGCAAAACTCAAATAAGAAACATGTGTTCAATTGTCATGAAAATAAAGTCATAATAATGTGTGTGTGTGTTCCAGCTGGCTGATGTATGGCTCAACCTTTCTGTCATACTGTATGAAGTCGTATCATAAGCCACCAAACAGCTTTTTTCTGGGCTTACGAATCTTGGCTCTGTGTTTGGTGCAGCACCTCATTTCCATAAAGCCTCATTACGTCTGCCCTGCCTGTATTTGTGAGTCATTTTGTGAAGGCATTTGAGACACAGGCAAATCAATGACAATCGAATGAGAGAGCCAGTCACTGATGCAGAAAACAGGAAGCCAGCCGTTCACCAATCACAATTCAGCACAGAAATTCTGTTCTATTATTAACTATATTTGCATGTTTCTTGCACCTGATTATTTCATGTTATTCACTTATGTAGTTATGAGATAATATGTAAAAAGCAAATCGTCTCATGAGCAGATAGACAGATATACTGTCAGATAAAGTCTGACGGTCCTCCTACAGCAGTTCAGTGATGGTGTGTGAATATCAACAACACGTATAAAACACAGAAACCATGTTAAATAATCTGGCTAAAAAGTAAACTTTTCTCAACTTTGTGGCATGGCTGGAAATGTCAGATCTCTTTGAAATCAGCTTTCTTTGCTGCACAACCTCTGAGAAAAGAACATGTTGCTTTTCAGTCTCAACACAGTTAAATGTGTTTTTCACAAGTGGCTTGTTCTGCGACTTCAGCAGTTGTTACCAGAACACAAGAGCAGCTGCCAAACACAGTTTTCAATCCACCTCAGACAGCTTTAATATCTCATCCTCTAGTGCTTCTCAACCTGTTCACTACTCACAATTAAATATCTTACAGCTGAAAATAATTAGATAAAAATATATATTTGTTATAAAAATAACACAAAGCTTATTTAAACCATTGTAATAGCTTATTTTAAACCATTGTAAGTCATCTTGAGGCCCCTTTGGAAGTCTAGTGAGCCCTGGTTGAGAAAACTGCTCTAGTGAATTATTGCTTTAAAAATATGTTAAAAGAATTAGAACCCAGTTACAATAAGACAGTTTCTTCCTGTCACTTACACTCCCGCCCTTATATCTGAGCTGTTTGATTCTAGTTAATGCAAACACAATCTCACTCTCACTCTCACAATCTCACTCTCGCTGAAGGTCTTGCTCTCTGGTTGTGGGTGTGAAAGCACCTTGAGCCAGTCCAAATGTCAAGCGAAGACCATTTCCTGCAAAATGCACCATGACCTATAAATAACCTGTTTTGTGGGACTGGACGGAAATAGCTAAAAGGTGCGCAGACATTCTTGAAAAGATGGCTTGTTTCAGAAGATCTGAAAGCCTTCACTGTCTGGAAAGAACACTTCTAATCTCACTTTAAATACTTTACATTGCATGCATAATGAAGCATTCAAAACACATTTGTGTTGGCTTGTTTGTGTGGTGAAGAGAAAACATCTCATATAAAAACTGTGTTGTCTGTGATTATCACTTACAGACAGCAAGTATGTAGTTTTACCATAAGTGGAAAATAAGCATTTTGATTTTCTCATTCTCACATTTATAATGGTGACTATATTTTCATGACAGTGGCAGAAACTACGGTTACTGTGGTAAATTTGTGTACTACTCACACTTCTCTATGTAACTCAGTTACTACTGTAGTAATCCTAAATTACTATCACATCTCTTAAAGGTGCACTATAGGATTTTCAGTTCTGTTTCTAAACACAAACACAAAAAAACCCATTCAAACTAGGCCCCTCCTTTTGGGCGGAGCAGTCATAAGCACACGCCCCCTGCCCCCTCACCCGTGTGTTCTTATTGGCCACCCAATGGCCAAATATTGTCTCCCATAAACTCCAGACAGAAAAACAGACAGAGGACACTTCTAGTGGATCAGAAGAAAGGACTGAGGGAGCATTTTTGTTCATAAGCTGGGTCCATGCTTAATTATTTTTTTTGGGGAAAATTCTGCATAGTGCACCTTTAAGAAACATCAGTGGATGGAACAGAAACACTGACACTAGCGCAGAATGTCGATCACTACAGTAGTTTAAACCCAAAGTCAGTGTGTGTGTGTGTTGTGTGCTGTGAGGCAGGAAGGGTCTGAGATGTTGATGTGAGTCACTGATATTGACAGTCTGAGCTGTTAGCATTCCACCCGCTCGCTCCCGAAAGTCACCGGGATTACATTCATCAGAACTGATGCAATCCCAGCCATGCAACAGGACACTAATCCCAGCTCTCATTATCTCACCCTCACACAGAGACAGACCCTTCTGTGACACACTGACAAATCAAAACGCAAGATATGGATAATTTAAGCCCCGGATCAATTAAACAGGAAGTCTAGAGCTAATCTGAAGAACCTTTAATGTCAGATCAAGAACATTTTAAACTCAAGAACTTCATACTGGGAAAAACAGTTCTTGGTTTTTTTTTATGCTACAGCGAACAAGGGATTTCCAAAATATTATAAAGTTGGACAAGTTGGAAAATGCATATTCATTAAGAAGAAATTTTTATAACTTTTCCATTAGGTTTTAAGATTTTGTGAATTTCTGTCACTTTCTTGTAATATTTTCAAGGACTGAAAATCAAATTTTAAAATTCTCTAATCTTTCTGAAGAGCCTTGCTTTGACCATGTAAAATTTAAGCATCCGTATTTAAACCTTCAGAAGTCTGACTGCCCAAACGCTCCCAATTTATTCCGTCATGTGCAAATCATCATGTTTTGTGTCCCTATAAGGATGAGAAACACCACATCAACTCCAAACACTACAGACACCAACTCGCCCATATATGTGTGTGTGTTTGCACGCTTTTTATTCATCAGTCATTAAAACAGAACGTGGCTTCTCTACCTCAGCCCACATGTCAGACCTTGACAAGCCAAGCTTATCCACGTCCCTCTGGTGTCAAAGCCCACTTCCTCTGCGCGAGCTGCACAATTCACTCTGTCAGCCATTTTAAGTCACCGTGGAGGAGCTCTGTCTAATACCTTCAGACTAACAATGAGAAAAATGTCAGAGCCATGAAAAATGGACCTGCTCATCTGCCAGCGTGCCGGCTGAGGGCTGCACGGCAAAGCGGGTCCGTCTGGCCGCTTGCTCCGTGACCTCAGTAAACAGGCTGCGGTTGTTTACCCTCTAGCCTTCTTTTCTTAATGGAAGTCTGTTACGAATGGAAATTGGTTGGAGGTGAGACAATAAACAACTTTGAAGTGCAGAAACAGGCCTTTGCTGTCCGCCTAGAGGAAAATTGCATCACTCAGAAGTTACTTTCCATAACATCTCTGAGACTTTACCTTACAGTAGATGTCTCCTCAAAATTCTTTAGGAGACATTAAAACTGACACAAATGAGAAGTCTGCTGACATGCAGTCATGGTAAATGTGATAACGCAGCTCAGATAATTTGTGCCCTGGCAAAATTTAATGAGAAATGTTTCCGTTCATGTTGATATCTCGTCAAATATGAGCACAGTTTTGTTGAGATCTTTCTGGGTTAAAGGAAGAGAAAATCTTCTGCCTTTTGGAACCACCTTTTGTGTCGTGGGCATGTCCCTGACAATGCTTCCTACGCTGAAAGCTCGAGTTTGGAAAGAGTTTGGAACTGATTTTAGGGCCGCAGCTGGAACAAGAAGTGGGATAAGATCTACAAAGCAATCTAATCTAAGATAATCGCTCCAGAATAAGATGCCAGCTGCACAAGTCTGTGTCCATGCATTTTAAAATCGCAGTCATTAAACATGCAGTACGTCACCAAAACAATGCAGCAGTTTAGCTCCAACCCTCATCAAACACACCTGAACCACTATTGAAGGTCTTGGGGATTATTAAATGTGTGTATGTGTAGAGTTCAAACTACACTCTGCAGGCCAGCGGCCCTGCAACAATGCAACGCATATGCCACACTGAGCTCAAACTGAGCAAACCATGCATTAAGTAACATAAGCAAGTGTAATATAACACCACAAAACCTGACACTTCTGCTATGAGCTCAAATTACCCTTCCTTGTGTGCATGCAGTGATGGCCAGTCCAAGCTGCAACATTCATCTGCTACTAAACACGTCTCGCATCAAATCATGCAGATTACTCCCTGAGTGAATGCATGTGTCCTTAACAGTGCAGCAGACGATGAAAACCAGTCAAGAGGATGAGAAAATCATACAGTACACACACACACACACACACACACACACACACACACACACACACACTTTTAGATTAAAGATATTTCTATTTTCACAAATGTTCTTGTTCCTGTGAACAGAGGAACTTGCTCAACAAATATTCAGCATGTGGGTAAAGTTACCAGATGCATCAAAACCAACAGAACATTTACCTTCATACTTTTGAAAAGAAAAATAAATAAATCAAATCAGAAAGCTATTTTGTGGTAATTTAGGCCACAAATTTGAGTGGCTATTAGGACTGAGAAACATTTTAAAAGGGTCATATAGCTTTTATTATTTATTTTTTCCCTGCAGGTCTACTAATAACGTTAGTAAAATCATAATGTAGTTTTATGAGCATGTTCTGCCCTCACTCTGAACACACAGAGATTTTAACAGGGTTTTTTTTGAGAGTGACTTTGGCCTTTAATATGTACTTCAACTGGTTTAAGTCTGACTCTTCTGATCGAAAGCAGTTTGTTGTTTTGGGTGGTTGCGGGTATGAGATTTTTTTTTTTTACTTTTTTCCACTTGGTCAACTCTTAAGATCACTTGATAGAAAAGCTCTGACGTCTTTAACCTTAAGTGTAGATGACTCATTCCTAACAAAATAAAAAAGTTAGGCGTGATTTTTGATACTAATTTAACATTTGATACTCATGCTCAGAACATCCTATGTTGATAGGATAACATCATCCTGTGACTGAAAAGTTCATTAACATCCTTCTATTTTCCCACATTGATTTTTGGAGATGCTTTGCTGGCTGGGCTCTCAAAAGATAAATGTGTTTTTTGTCTATTTATGTTTCTTTCAAATTATTTTATTCTTGTAAAGTGCTTTGAGATGCAACATTTAAAGGTGCTATAGAAAATAAAGTTCAAATTCACCAAGTTATGATCCAGTCTGGTCAGATATGGCAAAGCAGTTAAATTATACTGACCGTGGTAAATTTAAAGATCCACCATTTTTTTACCACTGTTTTATGGCGAGAGGTTATCGAGGGCGGTGGAGAGAGAAAAACTGTTATGGAAATAACAATGAATGTCTTGTGATGACATGTGCTGACCACAGTTATTATCATCTGTGTTCTTTCACATCGTAACAGCAGAATTTGCAGTCATAAACAATTTTAGCATGAGAAAAGTCCCAACAGCCCTACAGGCCACTGTTAGCTGCTCAGCATTTGAATCTGTGCAGACAGTCTTTGATAAGCAAAAGTCAGACGCTTCTGAATAAATTGCCCTGATATTCTCGACGACCTGGATGAACTTTCAAAGACACGCAGTTCTTATTAAAGTTCTCTTTGTTAAAAGAGCCGTTCACCACTGAGGTAATGGTTGCTTATGCGCTATTAGGCGGGGCTTAATGGTACCTATTCATCTCCATGGCAACTTGGAAAGGAAGAAACAGGGTCATACGGGGTGAGCAAAGCATCATGGGATAATATCTGATAATTGCCTCGCTGGTCGTTCATCACTGGACATGTCAATAGCAACATTAAGTATTAGCATGCTAGCCAATCACTTAGTAGATTAAAACAGAAGGTCCATTATGCTAAAGGCTCTTTGATGCTAAAACACTCACTTTGAATCGTTTTTTTCTGATGAGAGGCATGTCTTGTAAATGTATCGTACTCCTGTACTTCATATTTACCTCATAATGGGTTCAAAATGAGTAACTGGCTTTTGAAACAATCTATACACTACTGTACTCATCATCATACTAAAATTCACTTAGAAGACACACAAATGTACTTTTTTTCTGTCAGGGAAAACCAAACAAAAGATGATTCATTTTGCACCACAGTTTTTGCGCAATGAGATTAACAGACTTCAGAGCTTCAATAAGAAATGACTTTAAAGTAAACTGTGCTTAACAACGATTTTTATGGTGACTAAATATTCTCAATAAATCCACCACTAACACTAAAACTTAATTTTGGACCCTGACCGACATATAATAAAGCTCCAGGGGAAATTTCATTAAGTGCAAGAACAACCAGCTAACGGTAAGAGGATTCAGGACTCGCCCCACCATGAGTTCAGCACGTCTAGAAGAGAGGCGACCAATATACCCCCCCAATCAATACAGAGACTGTAAAGTGATTGCATTCAGAGACCAGAGATCTCCACAACAAACCGCCGCTTATTGTCCTGCAATCTTTGCATCCACGTCTGCCCAGATAAAGATCCGTAAATAACTGTCATGATACACAGAGAAGAAAGAGATCTCACAGCTGACCTGTGAGGGGACGATGAGAGGCAATACAACACTGTCAGAAACAGTACAGAACTGAGCAATTCAAAATAATCTGAGTAAAGGCATTTAAAAACAATTTACACAGTTACGCAGTAAATAAAATAAAGGGGATATTTGCTTTCAGAGCCCAAGTGCACACAAGCCCACAAACTTTTGACATACAGTAAACAGCATTGAAGGTTCACTCAAGAATTAATCTGGAAGGTCAACCTACATGGAAACATCTAACACAAGCACAACAAAACTGTCTAAATGCTTTAAGTTTAATATATAACATATTGTATTATACTAGATGTGCTTTCCTGTGTGCATCTGTTGTTCCTTATCAGAGACTAAAGCTGTTGAGGTTTAAAATACACAGAAAACAGAAACTAGCAGAGAGAGACCAGATGTCCGTGTCTACATCATATCTGAACCAATTTACATTAAAAGTGAACACTAAACATAACAGTGATATTAATAATCTTAAAGCAATGTCACAACTAAATTGCATTGTATATATGAGCACAGCTGTGAATTGTCTATACTGTATAGCAAAAATAAAAAAACAAAACAGCTTAAACCAGTGGTTTAAGGTGGCTTGCTGGTCTTAGCTAGTTTCAGCTGGTCTGCACAAGCAGTGAAACATTCACAAGGCAGATAAATAACGTAAAACAGTCAAGTCTACTGTCATATGATAAATACTGTCATACCGACACCCACATACATTAAAGACAACGTGTTGATTGGACAGTCGCCGCTATCTGTATGGCAACGTAATATGTGACAAATACAGAAACAGATGGCGGCTTTCCACAGGAATCACAGCCTTGTTTGATCAGCTGTTTACCCATGATCCTCTGCTTCACCTCCAGAGAGTTCAGAGAATGAACACAAATCATGCCGACTGAAGTTTAAACCAGAAAAAACAGCAGCAACCAAACACAGTCAGAACCGCACTGTACCAGAATGCATTGCAACTCACCTTAAGCTGAGAGAAAGCTGCTGGTCTTTGGACTGAAGGAGATCGGCCACAGAGAAGCTGGTACTTCCCAAGAAACTGCTCTGTGGAGGAAAAACAGAATAAAATCCTTAAATGTTACCAACCAGTGCTTGTTAGCTGCACTAGCAGTGAACTCCCACTTTCTTAATGTGTGGTGTAAAATCTCCCTGAGATTCTCCAACATACATGTCATTCGTATGTAAGTGGTTGTGCATGACAATGACTGAAGCTTTCAAAGTCACTGTACAATGCCAATAAATGCAGACTTGAGTTAAACAGAGGATGAGATTGTAATTTTCATTGCTGAATATAGAAGTGGATGCAGAATTAACAGTGTTAATCATTCATTTAATAAGTGCTGCAGTTTGTCTGAATTTACGGTGATTGTGTTTGGTCAAAATTTCACAGGACTTGATTCCACCTCAATAACCTTGGAGCTCTTTGAGGTCATGTGACCGTGATGTTTGTGTGGCTCGCTCACACCCGTCTGAAGATGATGTGATGCTCAGAGGTTCAACAGCAAACATTTTCATTCCCAGCACATACAGTAATCACCTGCTCCTGGCAACCTGTGTGTGTGTGTGTGTGTGTGTGTGTGTGAGCATGCATAAAGTCATAGAAAGAACCATCAATAAACACACAAGATGTAGACAGAAGTGAAACAGAATAAGAGAGATTAAAAAGGAAAGGCAAAGAGTTCATGACAATGTGTGTGTGTGTGTGTGTGAGAGAGAGAGAGTGAGAGATGCAGGAAGTAGAGAAGGACAGACAGACAGTGTCTGGGTTCACAAATGTATTGTGAGATACAGAAGAGTTTAAATACAGCATATTATCAGTATTTTGGCTTTGTCAAGAATATAATGAGGAAACAGAGACACAGAGAGATAAATGGACTGGATTTGTTCAGCTGGGAGAGATCCGGTCATACCAAGGACATGCAGCCCTCTACACAGCTCCAATTAGTAATTACACACACACACACACTCACACACACACACTCACACACACTCACACAGACACACAGACACACACACACACACACAGACACACAGACACACAGACACACAGACACACAGACACACTCACCCTTGACATTTTCTCTTTAGTTAATGTTACAGTGTTCTTCACTGTAAATGCTCTGTGCAGGTCCAGTTTCACATTTTCTCTGTTTCTTTTCAAGGAACAAAATCTGATAAATAAATTTAAACATGGTAAAATGAGTTACACAGACCTGAGACCTGTGCTACACTTTTATATCAGTAACTGTTTTATCAGTAACTGGAAGCACAATTATATCAGCCAAGTTATTTAAAACTGCTTCAAATTTTCTAAGGTAAAATACTCCACAGGTTAATAAACAGGTTTATTAGTAACCCACTGTAGGTTGGACAAATGCTGTGTGGTATTCTGTAAAAACACTTCTCTGTTTGTCTGAACCTTCTGTCCGGCCTAAGAAACTCTATAATACCTGAACACAGATGTCCATTGGCAGACCCATTTATCTCAATTGCTTGGCTGTTGCAGCCCATCTGAGAATGGTGTAGTTATAGCATCTAACAGCAGGACACATGTCATAACTACACTAACTGGATCAATTTAACTAGCAACAGAGCAACACTGGCTGAACCAATGATGCAAGTTTACAATCTCAGACCTCAGATTATTTTTTTTTTGTGTTTTTTAATTATGCACTCATGCCAGCACACATGCGACGTTTGCGCAGACGGCTGCTGTCACAGATGAGTCACAGATGAAAACAGAAGATCTGGCTCACAGTTGTGCTTCACATGATGAAATCTGGGAATGTTTTGTACAGTTTTGTTCTGACAGTAACGCGGGGTAATTGGGAGTGTGAGTCTGTTTATTTGCCAGCACGGTTTGCCTCAGCGCCATCATCACGGAAGGTCACAATCGTCTATATGGGAGGTTAATACATACACAAACTAGTGATTTATTGATCTTTAAATGTCTTGAAAAGGTTATAAGCCAATTTCCTGTATAGACAAAAACTGAGCTAAACACCTGTAGAGTTTATATAACGGGTAAATACTGTGAGAACACTCAACAAATACTCTATAATGAATCTAGCAGTGCTCTGAAAGTCATCTTCATAACACACAGATTCTCTCCACACACTGAACACAATTCGCTTATTCACTGCAAAATACTCCCAAAATATACACACCTTTCCTGTACAGACTGTTCTACAAAATTACTTGATGGACACTGAACAAACACTTGCCATGTACTCTTCAAATACTCCAAACATGCAAACATCTGTAAATACTCACACACACACTGGAAAGTGGATTTATCTCAGCTGATTCACATTCACACAGGTGTAAATTCCGGATGCTGTTTTTTTGTTTTTTCTGTTCTCTGGGCTCATGAAGGCCAGACATCACCTCACCAACAGCATTTTAAGATTAATCACATACTGTAGCTTTTTCTCTCACTCTTTTGCAGCTGTTGGTGGAGGAATATTTGACCTTTGACAGCTACAGCTTGTTTGGAGTCACATAATTCTGGGGATACACAAAATTTAGATGGAGAGCAGGAAGTGAAAAGCAGAAAGGACGAGATGGAAAAGTCTGTACGGCACTGGATTAGACATTATTACCAGAGAAAACTATAAACAGAACATCACAAAATATGCTGGGCGGATTTAAAACTTCTCTTTATAAAAAAAAAACAATTACTTAAAAAATACAGAAACAGCTAACGTTACATAAACATTAACATAGCATATGTAAGTGTATAACCTTCGACGGTGGTCACCGTACACACAAGCATTATCCAACTCAGCATAAGAAGATTTACAAGCCACTTTGTCGCACACTTTTCAATCAGTGTCTTGAATTTCCCCCTTATGAACAACAACTTTTGGTACACAATAAAAGCTCTTTGTAGTTTGCTGGTTTGTTCGATATGAGCAACTATAAACAACACAAATCATAGACATTTTGAGTTTGTGATAGTGCTTTCTGTGTAGGACAATGGCTTCCTTTCCTCCATCTGCATTTTGCACCACAGCAGCGCAGTGACGTGACGTCACGCAAACAAGCTCTTCTGACCACCTGACTGCTTCCTTCCTTAGCACTTTCTTGCTAATTTATCAGCTGCGCTCTTGTGTTTGCAAGATAAGCACACACACATGCACACGGTTTATTAAAATAACACTGAACACCACAACTGAAGACCACAAGATCACACACACACACACACACTGCAGGGGCTTTACAGAAGACATTAGCATAAACTGTTTTTCTCTAAAGCTCAGTTTTTGCTGCTGTCATGTGGAGCAACAGTTTAAGAAAAATCCTGCTGAGCGAGTTAAAGTTGGCGTGTTTATATTCAGATAACTGAACAATACATCACATCCAGTCCTCTGAAAGTCACTCAATGGCTCCTCAGTTTGTTATCACCAGATTGTTTTCAAAGAGGTTTCCACAAGCACTTGTCTGCCCCAAACTCACATTATTGGTTGAGTCAATGTTGCTGTGTGAGGCTGGTCACAGAGTGACAGTATTTAGACTTGTAGGAAAGTCTTATAAACTAGGACTAGAGAAAGTATTGTAATGCTTTTAAAGTTACAAAAACCAAACCAGACAGCAGACCTAAAAAATACCTACAAAACAAAGCTTGAATGAAGTGTGTAGAGGAAACAACTCAGGAATAGTTCAATAGAAATACAACAACAGAGATAAATGACATCAGTGAGATGTACTGACATTCATCATGAATTATGATCACTTCAGTTCTCTCTCTGACAGCATTAAAAACAAACTTCTGCCCCTTTCATAACACCGGATGAAGTGTGTGTGTGACGCCACCACACACACACAAAAACAAACACATTTACTTAAGCTATCTAAAGAAAAACGTACCATAGACATCTGTTGTTGTCATTTAAAACTAACTATCCTGTAGACTAATCCAAACCCTTGTGCATTTGCAGAAACTAAATATTTATTCTAAATAATACATAAATAATTGTTTTGCTAACTGAGGTCATTGCTGTATGTCCCCCAAAGGACATTCAGCCAGAATTATCTTCTGTGGACAATTCCGTCCCCAAACTATAGATAAGTAAACACACACACACAAACACAAACACACACACACAAACACACACACACACACACATGTGGCTCTTTAAAGATACGTCCTCTGATCAGCTGCACACAAGCCCCAGTGTGAATCAAACACAAGCAGTCCTTTACAACCTGCAAGTCATTTTACGTCTGGGTCCGAAAACATACACACACGTTTAACGCTCGTATCACATGTTGACATCCTAAAAACAGACTCACTTGTGACGGAGAGATCCAGAGAGAAAGTGTCCGTGAGGAGCCGTGTGGTGGGGTAGATGAGCCTCACGGTGCAGCTGCGCGAGGGGCTCTCTGCATCCCCTGCTAACAAGCGGCGGGCTGGTACATGTGCAGCCTCCCTCTCGTCTGTTCATACCAGCTGAGCCGAGCACATATTCACACACACATACACACACCAGCACACAGCAGCAACAACACAACCTGACTGAATAAACCTCTGCAGACCTGACACAACGCCAGAGAGAGAGAGAGAGAGAGAGAGAGAGACGGGGAGGGTGAAAAGCTGGGGAGGCGTGTAATAAAGAGAGATTAAGGAAGGAACAGAGAGCGTGAGAGGGAGTGAGAGAGTGTGTGTGTGTGTGAGAGACAGAGAGATAGAGAGAGAGAGCACAAACACTGTGGGAAAGTGCAACAACAGAAGTGGTGTGACAGAAAGACAGAAATACTCTCACACTGAAAGCTGAAGAGTTAAACACTAACTCAGTGTCAACTCAGGTAGCTGTAAGCCACTGACCTGTTTGAACACACACAAAACACACACAAAACACACAGACTGTGTGTAGATGTGTGAGAGCTGGGTGGTCCAGTGTGTGTGTGTGTGTCTGTGTGCACTTGTGTTTTCTCTACTTTGCTCTGCAGTTGAAGGAATTACGTTTTTATGGGCTTACAGTTAATCCACACATACACACATGTTGGCATGTGGTTTATAAGGACTCTCCACACACGTAATGGTTTTTATACTGTACAAACTGTACATTCTACCCCCTAAATCCTGACATAACCCTCACACAAAACTTTCTGCTCTTTTACAGTTTCAAAAAAAGCATCTTTAATATGTTTAATAATCAATTTCCCTCATGGGGACCGCTGGCTGGTCCTCACAAAGTAGGGGTGTGTGACTTTACACACACACAATGGTTTTACTATATCAGTGAGGGCATCTCATATTCACAATATTGTTTTATGGAGATGGTATTTGTTTAACTCCAGCCCTGCCTGTAAACCTCATACTAACCTTTAATATCAATAGATTTATGACACTGTTAGAAAGTGAGGGCCACTGTAAATGCCTCACTGTTTTCAAAGCACATGTACAATAAATTTGGCCTCTACCAGCACAACCAAACCTCTATATACTGAAAACATATACACTCACTGTAAACATGTAAACTCACTGAATATAACTCCACTTACACTGGGACCAAATACTGCACCAAAATATTTACTGTCTTCATATACAGCAAAGATGAAGGAAACATTTCACATTTTTAATCTATTATTGCATTAAAACAAATAGTGTTGTTTATTTTATACAGACTATACAGTGTCTGCAGAGTAACCCTAATCCACACCAGAAAAGACAACTTTTAGCATTTATAGGCATATAAAGCAAATATTTGTCTGGTTGAGAATTTTTATGTCAAACTGACTTCATTTCTGCAAACAAACTGCCCTTAAACTAAAGCTGCAATGTACACACACACACACACACACACACACACACAGTCCCATTTAAACATCAGGCCAGATTGTCTGAGGAGACGGACCACTCGTAAAACATTTAATAGAAGTAATCGCAGCTTCAATATGGTGACTATAGAAATTAAAGCTTATTCTGTAATAGAAAATATTTTAAAATATTTAGATTTGACACTTACATTCATGTATTTGGCAGATGATTTTATCCAAAGTGACTTAAGATGTTTTCAAGCTATATATTTAACCAGTTTGTGTTCCCTCAAATCCACAATCTTGACATTGAAAATGTCAAACTCCACTCAAGCTCTTTACACACACACAGCTGAAAAATGACTCACACTGATTGTCTAACGTTACTTTAATGTATTCTTGACAAACACCTTTAGTCCTTCCCAATTCAATTGGACAGCTGTGCTTTTATACCTGGTACCCGTGTAAAACAGGTGAAAAGTGACATAGGTGTCTAAACAGGTCACTGACAGTGTGAAGGGCGCCTCCAGTGGCCACATAATGAACTGCACAGAAGGGTTCAGAATCCACTTCTCACACAACACATTTAAAATAAAAACCTTACGTAAGCACTCAAACCATCCATCCACTCTATATTATTGTCATTAACTCTATATTAATTTCACATCTAATTGAAAAGGCATTTAAAATATAAGTGATAAAAATGAACTGTTGATAACGAATAGGCTGCTTTTGGGAGAGATTTCTCACTCTGTTATAAAGATGTTTTGAATTATAGTGACTTTTTTTGGCTCATGATAATTTCAATTCTTAAAGGCCATTCACTGTTTGTAAATTTTAAAAAATCCTATTAAGTTAAAAACAGTACTTACGTTACAATAAAAATCAATCTGTGACACACACTTGACTACTGTACAAATTATTAGACAGATGGTATAATTATGTCTTATGCCAAAGATTTGATTCCACTAAGTCCTTATTTACTTATTGGAGACGAGTCTACAAACACTTCCACAATGTTTGTCTGTCTATCTTGCGAACACACTGCTGTACATTATATAATGATCAAGGATTTGCATGCATTTAGTAGATGCATTCAACCAAAGGCATCTACAGCATTATATGTATATATTCCCTTCCAGGTATATATATATACATATATATATGCTCTACCGGTTAAGAAGCTAAATAAATTTTACAGAAGAAACAGCTAAACTGAAAGTGACATCCACGTACACAACAGCAAAATATGGGTCACATACATCGATCATACAGTGAGTAATCTGTGACCTCTGATAACACAGTTCAGCTGGAGGTAGATAAACCTCACACGCTGTTCTTCTTTTAATCTTATAAAGCATCTGTTTACTGCTATAACCTTTATAACCTGATGTCATTTCAAGCAAACATGACACGCGCTAACTAACTGTAATGAGCGGTAACAACACAACTTCTCTTACTGCCACTGTGAGCTGATACAAGCCCCACAAAAAAACTCAAAAACATGCTCAGGGCTTATTTCACCTCAAAGGAAACTGAATTGAATCAAAGCACATTTATCAGAGTCTGAATGTGTATCACAGCATCAACACAAGCATATTTGAGAGTCACAAACCTGTTTGAACATTGAAGCCAGAAATGCTTTTCAACTTGCCAAAATAGCTGCAGCCCTTTTGTGTTAAAATGTGATACGTACAGCAGGTTTATTCAACAAAAACTGCCCCATATACTGAAACACAACGCAGTCTGAACACAGGTACTGTCAGGAAGAGTGCAGTCATACCTCAACATGTCCTCACACGCCCCACACCTTCACCTCTGTCTGTTCTTCCCACCAGGGCTGGGAAAAATGTAATCAGCTCTTTTTCAACTCACCAGTTTACATTTAAACTGAATTGGCCACACCCACAGGATGTTGAATTTAAACTGAGTCCTACATTTCTAAAGGACCATTAATCTCATCAAACTTCAGGGCCGCCCAATTTCACCCAATGAAATATTCTACAGCTGGGCATAACAAGAAAGATGTATGTTCATTATAAAGAAAACCCAACACTAAATCTAAATAAGATTTGTAGTTGTTTTAACGCTTGTTTTGCTTTATTTTAAATAATTTTTAGTCATCTTGAGAAGATCTTGGCAGCTTGTTATGGAGCCCTAGTGGGCCATAGGCAATTTCTTTCAGCTAAAAGCTCTGATGATTAGATGTTCTGCAGAAGTTATGTGAGAGAGACGGCAGAATCTGCTGGTTATCACAGGATAAGAGCAGACAGGACATTCCCGTATCACCCTAAAGGGATTTATTTTGTGATAATGATCCATAATAATGACTGTATGAAAATGATTGTACATTATCCCACTTATTTTACAGCTACTTACCAAATAAATTGATGTGAAATATTAATGCTAGTTAAAATTGTATTATATTATTATGACATCAGCTGCTTGGGTCAGTTTAGTGGTCATTACACAGAAATATCTGACCACAGAATGTCATGATCGACCAATCACAATTAAGCATTCCAGTGAGGCGTGTAATAAGATGTAGATGTTTGAATGTCTAGCTGTGCAGTTCAGCTTTAGATTCACTCCACAGTGAAATCTTGAAGGGTCACTGCAGAACTCTGAGAGGAGAGCTAACCAAACTAAACTCTGAGTCACCTCAGGCCCGCAGCTACAGCAAACAAGCTAACCTAGTTAATCAAATCAATCAAACAATCGTTCCATGCATCCACCCACACGAGGCTCTGTGGAAATAAAACTGTGAATAAAACAACTGTTATTTCACCCGTTTTGTTTGTGAAACTGAAACAGACACACTGCACACGAGTCTGCGAGAGAGCTCAGATTTGAATAAAGGGATGCGTGTGCTTTCCAGAGGTCAAAGTTCACAGATTGAGGGCTCTTATCTCTCTCTCACTCCTTCCTGTAGGCAGCACTCACATGATCTTCAAACACACAGTGTGTGTGACAGAAACATTGAGCTGCACTGGTGGTGTG
>JAZGTK010006270.1:0-21053 GCA_036877625.1 Ambastaia sidthimunki
GAGATCAAGCTGTATTGGATGAATTTGCGGTATATAGATAGTGGCATAAAATCCATCTGTTGATAAATAATTGTTAAAAATGAGAAAAGTCATTGCTTGTAACTTGAGAATTGGGCATACACGTATGCTATGTATTGGGCATACACATATGCTGAATGTAACAGGGAATGATTTTTGATTTGTTGTTTTACATGATTTAGCAGCTTTGCGTCCAAAATTACTGAATTATCAACAATATGCAGACAATAACAAAACATTGAATAGCTTATGCTTTCTTTTTCAGTATACATTTGATGTATTTTGAGAATCATAGCATGTTATGGTTTGGGTGACTAAATAATAATGCACAAAATCCACAAAAATAACATAACTGTAATAACCCAACTAACAGACCACGTAAATTGTTCAGAAACACAAAGCTACATTATTTCCCTTTAAAAAAAAAAAAAATGGTACTAAATGTTGTACTATGTAAAAAAACACCACAGAAAATGATACTGGATGCTATATAAATGGTAAGTTATGCTATTCGCTAACTGTAAATTCAAGATCAACATAATATTGTGTTTTTGAAGGCAGAAATAATTTTTTCCAGGATTAGAAATTGTCAATATACATCATGTGCTCATTATGAATGTTAAATCAAGCTGTTTAGCAAAAAAAAACACAACAAGTGTATATAAATGCTTGTATACATAATGTCTTTTTTAAATATCTTTCTTTATATAAAACAGCAAAAAAGAAAGACAAGAAAGATAAAATACTGGCTTTAAATAGCAACCTTTCCTTAATTCTTTGAATGCCACAGAGTCCCCTGGTAAAACCACTAAATTGCACAGCTCACTACCATCATGTTGAATGTGAGAGCAACAACTAGCAATCGCTCTCAATACAGCAGGCCAACGACAGAAGGACAACATGCATTTCCACCTCCATATGCTCGTTGTTATTGTACTTGCCATCAAGTTAGTTTACAAAACAATCATGGTAATTTTAGGCTAATGCCACACCAAAACGCTTTGAGCTGTTAATGGCACAAGGAAGGCCAGTCTTTGCTGCCATGACAAATGGCTTTGCTGTCTTTTGAGAAAGGATGGGTGATCCTAAAGGTAAAAAAAAAAACAACAAACAAAAAAAAACCCAAACATGTTAGTCCAATTGATTCCCCATGGCAAATGGAACTGCCTTACAGTACAGCGATATATAGATATATTTTTTCTGAGCTACTTCCCTCAGATTTCCCCCAGTAAGTAAAAAATTACTTAAAATCAATGACAACAATACCCATCTCTGGCCAGAGAGAATGTGTCAACACTGTACATCAACCTGAAGAAAAATCCAAAGCGTAATTTGTATTTTTCCATAGGAAACGTCTACTGAAGGCAAATGAAGATTGTGACGTCAGAGTCCACACTAGTCAATGAGACACAGACGAGTTTCTGTCCTCACTCAAAACCTCTCTGTCACACTGCCCTGGTCAAGATGGTAAAAGTCAAGTACACACCGCAGCATTCAAACGAGGTCATTTTAGCAGCAAATGGAAGGGGGAAAGCTTTTTTTTTTTTTTTTTTTAGACAAAGTGCTTTTGCTTTCTTACATGTAATATAGAACATACTGTAGATTTCTAGATATATAATATACTGTATAGATTTATATATATATTTAATGTTTAGAATAAATCAACATTTTTTTCTATTTACAAAAACAAAATAACTGAAATTACGACACATAATGGACGGTATATAGAATCTTTGCTGTGCTACTAAAAGCAAATAAAGAAAAATATCTTTACAAAACTCTTTTTATTTTAAAGGAAAAATATTCTTCCTTCTTTGATCAAAAATGATATTGGAGCAACAAACGTCTCCACTAGCTTCAGCATCAAGAATAAGTCACTTTAAAGAGGCCTTTAGCAAACTATTAACAATTGCACCTGGAGATTTTCTGACCAGCAAATCTGAAGCAGCCAGAGCTTATGGTGGTAGAGTAAATCTCATTGAAACTGTCCAGGTCATAGTTCAAATAAGAAATTATGCTTTTCTACTACAAATAAACATATCCCACCCAAAATAAAGTTACTGTCATAACTGTAATGCATAATGATAATATTTAAACTGTAAACTACAATTACAAAAAAATGTCTATTTATTATACCGAGTCAAACTTGTGATTTTGATAAAACAAAAGATGTTAGGACAGAATGAATTGAGATTGAGTTTGTTTTCAAAATACAGTAATATGTTGGGTCTTATTTTCATAAAAATAGCACAATGTACAGTCCTAACTATTGGTTTCATGTTGTTTATGCAAAATTGTTTTTTTCTCCGGTTGATTGTGAAATGTGGCCTGGACAGTTCATCTGATAAAGTGAAACTACCCCTTCCAAAAACTTTGGAATGAGGACTTTTATTTGACAGTTAATTTTTTAAACAACTGGTTGGAAGAAGAGCATCTGAGTTTTCTTTGTAAGATAAGTGCACCAGAAACATTTGAGAATGTTCAGAGATCTGCGGATAACATAGAAAGAACAGATAAAAGCAATCTCTACAAAAATATACAGAATTTCACTTTTTCTTCTCATTCTTCAAGAATACTCAGAGTAAGAAGAGCATAGAAATGTTTCATTATGAGTAACACATCACTTCAAAAGGAGGCATCTTAATATTGATGCATGTGGATTAATGGCTAAAACTCAAAACTAGACTTTAGGTATCGTTTTTTTCTATGGACATTATGAATTGAAGTGAAAAATAATAAATCTTTAGATTTTTTTGATCACCTCTTCTATTGGCAATATAGAAGCATCTCCATTACTTTTATAGCTTTTTTGAATATGAAAAAACCTTCGGTGGAAGGAAACTAAACCGCCAGAACTGACATGGTACAAATGTTTTCGAAGCAATATATCTAACAACAAAAGAACAGTACAAAATTCTATGAGAATGCAAATGAATGCTTCTTTCTGTAGAGAATTGGACCCAAGCAAATTTCACAGTTCATTAAAAATCCCTGACCCTACCAATTTTCCTACATTCAATACGGTGTCAGGTAAGCTGTGCAAAACCTTACTTAGACTGGCTAGATGCCATTTTAAGTTGCATGTGTCTTTGGTACAAAAACAAAACAATCAAAATAGTGTGCAAATATCACTTTTTGTATTTTTTTTCTGTGAATATTTCTTATATTACGACACGGCCCACCATCTTAAAGTACCGAAAAAGTAAATTTGTCAGAGCATCTTATGATACAAAGAACAGACTCTGTGGCATATATCTATATTTTCCATATTTCTATGTACATTCAGAGTATCTTTAAAGAGCTGAATTACATTACAAACCCCCAGATAAGACCTCCACCTGCATCTGCCTACTTCCTGCCAAATGGTCCATTTGCTCTCCACTGAGTTTTATTTAGCTCTGCAATTCATAACTCTGCAATTACAAGGCACAATGAATCTTACTTTTATAAAGTACAAATATAAACAACACCCAATCTGGGAATCAACTTTTTAAGCCCCTTTCACTGAGAATTTGCAAAACAACATCAAGGGTGATTTGACATGAGGGCACTTCAACCAAAGTATATAAAAGGAAAAGATTTTCTGATGTTTCACCAGTGGACAGTAATCGTTCTGCCTATTTACAAAGTGGGATAACTGACCATCTGCTCAAGTCAAAGAAAAGAAAAAAACACTTTCTCTCTTTTTCTCTCCACCCTGAGACGATCTCAAGACCGTGGAGAAGAGCATCCAAGGCCTTTTCCTCACCCACTATTCTCAACACGTCCATGTCCTATGCATGCACACCTTATACGAACGTCAGTAACTAAACATTGGTAATCACATGTCTCTGCATGCCTCTCTTCTGTTGTAGTTGGTGTATATTATAGTAGGTGTGACTAGATTGATCCTCATAATGCCTCAGCACAATATCTGGAAAACAAAGTCTACCAGCAATCCCATCTGGACAATTCTGCCCACAGCTGCGAGATCAAAGAGTGTTAAAAGGAGGCTAGCTAGAGTGACAAGATACATGCCATGTTCGAAAACTCTGCAAGTCTGCATTTACATCTTTTTGACCGCTAAATCAAAGGAACTAATACATTCCAAAACTCTTAATGGGCGTTTGACTGATTTAGCTGGACGCAAGAGGAAAATGGCTACAGCAAGAACTGGTGCTTTGTTTCGCTTTTTTCTCTCTTGTTTGTAGGAGGTATGTCGTATATTGGCTTTTACATTTGTGACATGACAGCCTGTAGATGATGATCAATACCAGCCACATGAACACATGGTAGGAAACTACTAAGTGCAAAGGTTAACTACTTGGTTCATTTCCATTGGTGCGCAAGAGGTGAATATATATACATACGTATAAACAGACACCTGGGGATCGTATGCATGTATTCACTACAACTGTGAGGATGCGTCTCCAAGTGAAATGGGCATGCAGAAATTTGGGCCGTTACAGTGTGGGACAAGCATTGTGTGGATGGCTTTGTGTGGGCTCCTGAAGCCTGCCAGGGACAAAGCTACACCTTCGACGTGGGCACACGCAGCCCCACCAGCCCTCCGGTTGGATCTCCTTTGCCAGTGTTCTCCAGGATCTGATTCACGAAGTCTGAAGTCTGGCCAGCCACTGGTGGCTGCACTGCATGAACAAAACAATGATCTTTTTCAATAAAAACAGCTGCTACTCTGTTAGTTCTGTTAGGTGAAGATATCTACTAAAATTAGTGCTAACAAGAAACTAAACTTGCCACCTTAGTGATTAGCGTGTTTTAGAGAAGTAGCTTACTATAGCCTTAAATGGTTTGAAATGGCAGCTAAAGATTTTTTTTATCCATACTTCCGTTGAATTTTTGAAAAGTAACACCATTTATGAACATTTAAGCAACTTTGGAAGTTGTTTAGTTAGGAAGATTTTGTTCATAGCTTTAGGATACTGCCTTAAGTTGTTATAACACCTCCTAGGAAAAAATCAATTCAGTCAGATCACTTTGAAAACTGAGCATGCCTCTTCTCAACAATGTTGCTAACAATTAAGTATAATTCATGTAGGTAGCACATGTGGGGGCAAGATACATACCCAGGTTTCTTTTTAGGTTTAGGGGTTTATCCTTAATCAAGTTAAATGGCTTTCACACAAAGCTTTCAAATGTATTTCGAAGAGAGACTTTCTTACCTAGAGTTTCCTCAATGAGTTTGTCCAGTTTCTCTGCCATGCTTGTTTCTTTGTCATGCGAGATATCCTGAACTTTGTTGACGATCTCTTCCTTGATTGCATTGATGACAAAGAGTAATCGGTCTAAAATGAGAGGAAGATTATTTTCTTTGTATGGTATATGGTGATAAATTTGTATGGTTCAGTTTACAGTATGCACAAGAACAATCCTAAAAGTGGCCTTTCAGGGATACACACAATAGTTTCTGTCAGCTCTGGATGAGACTGTCCCTGATTTTATCTCTGACAAACAATCTCAAGCATTTGCTTTCATATTTAGTTTCCATTTCAAAACAATGTACCGTATTCAGTGCCAAGGCCCCATAACTTGACCTTGTTGGCCTCATACTGAGCTTTCTTCTTCAGTCTGCAGGCCCTGAGGGAGAAAACAACCATGTAGAAAAATCAGGAAGTGTTGTTTTTCTGCTACATACTTCTGTAAAGTGAATGCTTCATGTTTCATTCATAAAGCTATGACATTACATAAGATTTTAACCAACAAGAACTTCAACTAACCAAAGACCACATTAAGAAATTGCTTTGGGTTGTTTAAAACATAAGATAATAAGAATGTTTAATCAGGGATGCTGGGGCTGGAAAATTGAGGTGTCTTAAGTAGCTAGTGATCCAGATATGGCTTTACCTGGATGCAAGCTTGTTCTTCTCCTTACGCGAGCGGGGCCGGGCGGTTAGCGGCAGCTCGCTAACTGGTGTCAGATCACTAATGACTTTATTTAGCTTCCGTAGTTCATTGCCGATCTGCAGCAGCTTACGAGGGTTTGGAGTAAGATCTTCCACGTCTGTCCGTCGAGATTTCTTCAATGTATATTTTCCTAAGTAGTCAAACACTGCCATCAAACATCACACTAACAAGAAGCCATGATGTTGAAAAATGTTCTGCAGCAGCTAGGATATGTACTTTTCAGGCAACATCTTAAATCATCTGTTAGCGACAACATAAAAGCTTTAAATATTGTCATTTGAACTCACATCTGTTACTTTTGTAAACCACTGTAATGTAATACTATATTGTGCGGTGAATACATATGATGAATGCATATGTGAATAATTGTAAGTATGTAAGTAATCACCATGGTGCAGGCCATTCTTTTGGTACATGTTGCTGGGCAGAGTGTCTCTGTCCCACTCAGAGGGTTTCAGCATACGTTCCTGTTTGGATGGGATGAGCTGCTCGCTGTATTCCCAAAAGTATCGACGCTTTCCCCTCTTCCTAGAAATCCCAGCTGTAAGGCCTTTGACATCTTCAACCATATCGGTGTCACATCCTATATGAAAGTGAGAACATAATGAGGGCAAGAAAGAATAAACAAATGACCACTATCCATACTCTGACCTGATCACTAAACCATTTTTATAATCTACCATATTCACTTTTACAATTCTCAGTTCAACTACATTAGGTCACAAGGCTTTGTTCTAGATTTTTGTAGCTAAATGGGTACCTTTGAGGGAAGCAGGCACAAAAGGTTTTCACTAGGAATGCATGTGATATTATGATACCAAGTACTGATCCTTCTGTTGCCACTGCCATTACGATAAACAGTATTTTGGAGCTGCCATTTTCAGAAACAATACAGTTAGACTGATTTTTAAATTAGATTTTTTTTCCACACATGGCTGCTTTTTGAGTCTCATCACAATTTGTGCTATACATATCCATATTTATGTCACTTTTCTGTATAACAAAATAAGCTAAGATATTCCGGTAACTTAAAGAAACTGGACTTTCCAGTGCTACCAGAGAGCAATGACATTCTAGAATGAATATGATGCATGCTCTTCTTATGTGGCAGATGTGCCAATAAATTTTGACTACACCCCAGTTTGCATTCTGCTATTTCTGTGCAAAGGTGTATGCAAAGAACATAGATGATGCAATAAATAGACTCGTATTGCAGCAATTTTAAAAGCTACCAGTACATGAGTGCAGCATCAGGCAAGTACCAATTCTAGTATTAGTATCGATGCATCCCTAGTTTTTAGAATGGAAAAGAAACTAGTATGAAACATGCAGTTTCGCACCTGGCTCTGAGAATGTATCACTAACATAATCGTCTTTGTCACCTTCGTAATCCTCATCCTCCTCCTCTTCCTCGTCATTTTCTGAAAGCTCGTGTTCACTGCCAAATCCTTCATCGTGGTCTTCGTCATCTAGGTCCACTCCTTCTGCCTCCTCCTCTTCTTCCTCCTCCTCCTCCTCCTCTTCCACTTCTTCCTCCTCATCTTCCTCTTCTTCCATCTCATCAGTTACTTTCCCTGCCAGCCTGGCCCTGGTTAAAAACAATGAGTAGTTGTGCTCTTCCTCTTTCGTTTTGTCAGCAGCAGTGGCCTCGGCTCCAAGGGCACTCACAGTGAGCAAAGTTTCACTGCCTCCAGAAGCAGGGAAGTGGAGTTTGTGTGGCACTGCCCTCAGTGTCGCTCCCTCTGGGCCAGGGCCAACTGGAACCTCTCTTTTAGGGGTCTCCACTCTCTTTTCACAAGCCAGAGAGCCGATGGAGGATGCTGCATTGGAGGTGACAGCTGGGTCCTCGCTGACTAGTGAAACAGTTGACTCATGCTCCTGGACTAGAGGGGAGCTAGCAGAAACATTAAGATGCTGTGTAGATCGCTCTACCAAAGGCTTGCGTGGTACACTGATGTGAACCTTGGCTTTGCGTACGTAATCCATATTGTCCAGGAGCATGGGTGGGGTTTTGTTATGTCCCTGCAACTGGGCCTTGGCCATTGTCTCCGTGCTGGAAGGAACAGGCCAGGTAGCTTTCTGGGAGCCCTCTGCAAAGTCTGGCAGAGGGTAGCGACTTGATGAGGCGCTGGTTGCGAGGTTGCTTAATCTGTTGCTCTTCTTGGCTACAGTAGAAGGTGGAAACAAAAGCTGCTTTTGTCCCACCAACAAATCTGGATGGTAAAGAGTGTCACAAACAGGTTGTGAGTCCTCGCTGTTGAGCTGGGCCAGGGTCGGGGTCCGACCTATCACTTCCTCATCTTGATAAGGGCTGGAGAAGTCATCAAGGCCCAGGAAATCAACTTCCTTGGTTCCCCAGATATCACAACTGGTGAGGCGGGTGTACTTGGTCAAGTCCTCCCAGTATGTGTCCCACTGCTCAAAGTTTGAGCTGTAGGCGGGGTCATTGTCTGCCAAGTCAGGTAGATGATCCATGCTGTCCAAATCTTTGCAGTCCCCAACTGTGAAAATGTCTCCTCTAGGACTCTGGCGACAGGTCATATCCCTGTCCTGTGAACATTCAAAAATGTAACTCCTTTTTAATAACAGACAAGAGAAACTTTGGGTTCTTCACGGTAGTAAGTGATAAATCAGAGTCATTTTATCCCTGGATTAACATAATTCTGGGATATTCTGTTCTACTGTGTACACTGTTTATACTTTGCTCTGCATTAATAATTAATTCTGCATAGTCTTCTTCCAAGATTTCACACTGCACATGTCAGCCCTGGGTTAATATTCATATTTGTATATTTACAAAGCTTTTCAATATTATCTTGATGTGTGAATGTTGCCTTGTAAATCCACACCTGTTGTCCTAATTCTTTAGACAATACACAATATTATCTCTTAATCATCCTAGTTAACACACTTGCCTATCACTCTGCGACAATTGTTCCCCTTGACATGACACTGAGTGAGTTGAGTTGAAAACAAAACAGTGAGTTGAACGTTTTTGCAACTGCAAGCTGCATGGATTTTTATTGAGTTAAGTATTGTTTAGTTTGTATTGGTTGTCTGTTACTAAACAACTTGCTATTATATTATAGCAGCACATTTTTTACATAGTTTCTTTCTGGGTTTTCTCTGGGTGAAAAGATGTTAACTCAGTGTAGTACGAAAGCCTTTAGGTATGAAGCTACAGAGTAACACTGAGTGATGAACTTACCAGTTCATACATGAAGTCTGGGTCAGAGTTGTTGGCCAACAGGTCTGTGCTGGTCAGTGCCTGGTCAGCAAAAGAGCAGTTCTGAAAGGCATCCCCAAAGGGAGGTTCCATTCCGCTAATGCTGGGCTGCAAGATGAAAACAAGAATGATGAAAGCGTACTTTGACCCCTATTTCACAACATAACGCAGTGGGAACCCAAATGTGATCATCAGGGCTCGTACCTGAGGCATTGCCAAGCACAGATCTTTTGCCTGGTGGAAACTTTTCTGCCACCACCTCTCTTGTTGTCTCAGATGCCTGTTTTTTCCCTCAGTCTCTGGCAGACAGTTGATTTTGAGCATAAAAAAATAGAGTTCTTGTTTTCAGTATGGAACCTTTAGTAGCACGTTAAAGTATGGCTGGACTATCCTGCTGTGTTGACTGTTATCTAAAAAGAGGAAGAAAAAAAGAGGTTAGCTAGCAGACATGCTAAAACAGCACACATTAACTGCACAAATATCATCAAAAATCAGAACCCAAAGCTTAGGCAGTCTAGTAAACTAGGTCTAGTAAAATGTCACTTACGAGCTGCGAACTGGCAAATACTATGAAACACAGAGAGAAAACAGCTGTCAAAAACAACTGTTCGCTGTCAGTCGAACAGCCACAGACAGGTTTATCTCATCAATGCTTTTTTGCATCAGCAAACATGCGCTGAAACCAATGACATTTACCCGGAACGTCCAGCCAAAAATATGTATAATCACAGCTAATGCCATTAAAAAGGTTGCCTGTAAAAGGAGTCTGAGATGCACGGAGGAGGAGAAGAGAGTCCTAATTTGTATCAGTTTGGTGGACGGCGAAAAGTATGAGAGCGCTGAACACAGGGGCTATTTTTAAAACAACCTCGCCGGCACCCTTTCCCCTCAGCTGACAGACAGCCATAGGCGGTGAGCCCTGAGTCGCTGGACACTATTTGCATAACAAATCAACAGAAATATGCGGGAGCATGTGAGGGTTGCACTGACCAGTTTCAACTCTGAGCAAAACAATCCTGCATCTCTTGTGCTGGATGACATCATTTCCTCCCAGTGCACTGAGTGAGGCAAATAAGCGTCTTATCGCCCTTTGGCTTTGCACACGGCAGGGTTTGCATACAGCCCACAGAAGCAAAGTGAGAAAAAATGCTCTAAAAAACACTTCCCTTAACCGCACCACTCTTACATTGTTTACTGCCCAACTACATAAATAGATTTTTATATTTTACAGGTGGACAAAATGAAACTGTAGCTTCCTTATGCAAAGGTTATTAGCATAATGCATGATGGTACTATGGGTGGTTGCCAGGGCGTTGCTATGCAGGTGTTAGAGCATTCTGGGTCACTGCCAGGATGGGGCTCTGTACGTACTAAGATGTTCTAAATGTTCTGATGTTGATATATATGTGTATCAGGGTGGTCCGGGTGGTTGCTATGGTGTGTACTGGTTGGTACGATTTCCAAGGTGTCTGTAGTGTGTTTATAGACAACCTGTGTCTGGAACATTTTTATTAACAGTAACTGTCAAATTGTCCTGTTTATACAACAGCGTTCAGAAGCTAACTAATCACCCTCTGGTCTCACAGTAGCATAATTAACACTAAGAATGAGAAATCTGTATTATATTAATCAACTGAGCCTTTTAACTAACCACAGCACTTGTGTAGCACCCAGACAACAAAACTATTTGGAGTAGCACCGGTGAATCTAAAACATTTGCATGACACATACAGACTACTGTCTCTGCTGGGACAAGCAGTGTGTGTGCAGGAGAGAATGGGTTCACACTGTACGCAAGACAGACAATCAGTTAAAAGTTAACAAAGCAAAGCAGTTAACTGTACTAGCTCTCAAAATTTTGTTGCAAAAGGCTGATAACTTAATGGCACCACGTAGGTGGTGCATTCATATAACATAACCATATTTAAACAGGACTGACAACTGTATTCTGCTGCTGTAAGCATGGCCCATTATCTGTCTATTTTTAAATGTCTATTTAAAGTTCTACGTTTTTATTTATACATATGTTTCACTTTAAAATTTTCACAAAAATATTCAGTTTTAAAGTGAATATGCCATTAGGCTAGTGGATCTCAACCTTTGCCCCATTTTCCTTTTGCCCCTATTTTTATCCAATAAAACATTCTAGAGCTTACTATAAAGATGTTTATTTGTTATGAAACCAAACTAAGAATATATAAGAATGATTTGATTTGAATGCCTGCGTTGTCTTATTTAAAATATTTTTAGTCACCTTAAAGTCCCTGTGGAAGTTTTATTGAGGGCCTTAGTGGCCATAGTCCATTTGGTAAAATGCATAAGCAACAGTGATGGTGATGCTTGCTTAGCAAAAAAAAAAAAAAACACTAACAGATTTGAATGCACCAACATCAACACATTGCAAACTGCTCAAAACTGGTTGGGCCGTCTGGAGGTTTCTCAGTCTGGACAATAAATGGCCAATCCGTTTAATTTGGGTGCCCTACTGTACCTCTGAGCTGTCTGTAAGAGTCATCAGATGTCTGTGTTGTGAAACTGGAATGAGGAAGAGAAGTGTGCTTTCGGTATGAGCAATCCTACCATAATACATCCACCTGTTGTGATAACTCATCTCAGCAGGACTGCTGTTGGGAGGRGCCAATRGAGGGAGATCTATTACAGTACAGTACTGTTCATATGCATGTTATTTACCAATACAAATATTAGTAGACTAGCCTAAAGTCTGCTATCCTAATAGCAACACCTTAACTGATAATTATTACAACTGAAAATACATAAGGTCATCTTTGAATATAACCTTTGAATGATATTGTTTTTATGATAATCTAGTGTAGTAAACAGGCATTGTTCTAATGTATACAAGCCTCTCGTGATTTAAATAAAAGGTTTCAATGTGATCAGGAAATAACAGACTATACAGAGGAAACATGATACCAGCTTTTGAAATAATTGTTCAGCACTAAATACCCTAGATGAGAAAAAAAACCACACAAATCAACACTAAAGGGAATAAGGGCTTATGTCACGCGCCATGTTTTTACATACCAAACTGTTTGATAGGGTCTGTTCAAACAAAACCAATCCAATCAATCAATCAAAGCAAACCAAGTCCCCGATTTTGTTTAAATCTATTATCACCATAACCTTTCTTAAAAGCTAATTTTTTTAAGATGCTGCCCAAAAAACACATCATAAAACAGGAGATAAATGCAGTGTGGAAAATGACAATAAGACTCAGATGTTAAGTATCTGATTGGTTTCATTATGACTAAAACCAGTGCTCGCCAAGACAAGCAAAACTATTTCCACAGCACATATTTAGAGTTATTCAAATTCCCCAACCCAGTGTATTAAACTTTGGTGTGTATCTTACTTACACTGTTCTTGCTACAGATATAAATGGTTTCACAAATCACACAGCCTGTTGAGGACAGGCGTGGTATTGCTTTTTGGAATTAAAACACGAATGTCATTGGCTAACAATGACAGAGGCTCTCAAGTCATATGTAGGGACCAGAATGTTAGACTTGGAGGTGGTTACCTGTAACTTTGGTAATTCAACACCCCTTACAACACCGTAGAAACCACACAGCATCATGGAAAATGCAGCTTTAAAACGGCATAGCAACACACAGGCAACCACCCACAACACTGTAGCATCAGGCAGCAACACTTATACAGCTATTGTGGAAGCTGTACTGTGTTCACTGACAGCTACTGGATAGCAATAACCTTTATCCTTCCTTTGAATAATTACAGTTCAAAAACGCCAGCACTTCTCTGACACTCTTTTGAACAAATTACTTAAAAACGCTTCTAAAGAGTTTATTCGACACTAGACCTGCATTTATAAGGAATTCAATAAGTCTGTATGACACAAATCAAAGCAATGTGAACTAGGTTTTCCACCTATTATGTAAGATGGAATCTATTATAAATCACACATGCCACATTGTATCATCCTGTCAGCAATGTTTATAGAATGTCTACGCCTTAATACATAACATCTGTATACAGACTAATAACTATAATATTAAAATATTAACATGGTTTGTTATGATGCTTTAATTGAAAAGGCATTCACATGAACATATTAATATTAAAATAAACTTTTTATATTAAAATAAACAAACAATTAACATGGTTTTTGATTTCCTCAAAAACAAGTCTAAGCCTGATTTAAATAAATGCAGTGGCGCCCTTATGCTCAGGTAACTCTTTGTTGAAGACCCATGGCCTAAATAACAACCTATAATTGCATAATTAGTTTACATGTATTACCTCTCATCCCCGTAAACTAGGACTTCACTTTCTCACACATAATTTGGTTGCAGTGCACACTGAGGCCACTCCTCTGTTATGCACAAACTGAAGAACCTTAAGCGTAGGCGTGCTGTGATCAAACTGGTGGCTCAAAGATACAGACGTTCTGTGGCTAATACACAGGAAGTGTCAAAAAAGACATAATAGTGCTTATTGCAATTCATATTTAAAACAAGCTGCAGTTTAGACATGTCTTACAAGTTCCAAGACCTGTTTCCTGTATTGTCTGCCAGCATTGCAGCAAGGCAAAAGAACAGAGTGAGCTAATTACAAACAAGCTTGCATTCTGCAGTCCAGGCTTTAAATGCAGAAACTACACAGTGCAAATGTCAGACATCTCATGCTCGCTGAGACAGCACCAGCACAAAACTTGCACAGAGCTAATGCCTGTCCCTCAGTCTGATGTCTGTAAACAAGTAAAAATCTTTCATTAGATGGTGAGTAACTGTTACACACATTGAAGCAACAGGCTGCTTTACCTAAAAGTGAATCTTTCGTCATTATTTATTCACTACATGTCATAAAAAAGACAACAAAAAAATATAAAATCATCATAAGAGAGTTTATATTGGTTATCACAAACTTGAATGTTAGTTTTTTATTATCTTTCCCTCCACTCAAGCTATCAATTGTCACTTTCTACTTCACATATTTGACATATCTGATACAGCATGCTGTTACAGTGCTTGCAACAAACATGTCATTTTGCCGGTGCAGTGTGTCAATGCTTTGTTTTAGAAATTTGGCAGAGGGGAACATTTTCAGAAAACAAGTTTCACAGTGTTTCCCACCCAAAGCTATCATGTGACTTTATAATTTTAAATATAGCTCATATTGACTGTTTTTAGGGTGTTTTCAGTATGAACTGTCATGGCATGGAAAAGAACCTTAAAGATTTTTTTGAGTGAACTGTTGCTTTTTTTAAATAATGCATAGCTGAGATTTAAAGCATTCAGTTTAGTAAAGCATTAATAACTTTATACAAAGAAGAAAAATATTAGAATAACAGAATAGTAGAAATGTATGTTGTATTATAGTGTAGGCTCTTCAGATTTAATTGTATAAACTTTACTGTATAAACAAAATTCACAAATTGCATCTGGACAGGACCAAATGATTGAGGTCCTATTCAAAGGCTGTTGTCATGACATTGCACTCAAAATGAATAGTGCTCTCCCTGTTTACTCAGATTTAAATGGTCCGTGCAGCTACACATGGAATAATTATAATATTGAATGTGCAGCGGGCTTAAAAGCTGTCAGATGAAATATTCACCCTTCTGTAGGTGACCACCCCCGCAATGTTTACATGAAGCCAGAACGACCTACTAAACATCAGCTCTCGCATGCTTACACGTGCACTCTTCTGACGTTTCACAGAATAAATTACACTGTAAAAAATGTTTCATACGTATAAAATGTGCTAATTTACAGAATAAAATAATGTCTGAGTTACGGGGGAGATCATATTTTATTCTGACCTACTAACACTTCACAACACCATGAACTCAACATGGCCCCCATCGAAAACAAACAGCTCTAACCAAGCTTGGTGATATTCAGCGCCAACGCCCACGCTTTCCCGTTCTACGATTGGCCACATGCAAATTCTTATCCCGCCTCCTCTTAAAAGTGATTGCGCTGACTTGCTGTCAGTCAAGCATATTTTTCGCATGGACGTGCCCCCTAAAAGAGTTTGGTTGAAGTAACGAGCAACAAAACAATATTGAAGGCCTCCCCACGTTACGTAAACAGATGGAATGCAAAACATTATTCCATCGCAAACTTTTAGTTTACAGAAAAACATTAAATTCTGAACTGTTTGTAATATAATTGACAAATAAACAGTGTCCTGTGGTAAGCTGCCTTGTTCAGAAGGATCACAAATAGGGCAAAAACACGAAAAACACATTTAAAGCATTCGAGTTAATTTAGTTCTGCGATCTAAACACACATATTAAAATCGTTGCGGATGGTTGTTGATGTGCCACAGACCTTCTAGATGCATCTGAAACTATCGTGTCTGAATCCAGCCTTGCATCGTGGTGATGGGGGCGTGTACCCTTACAGATTTAACAGGGTTCGTTTATAGTTACACACCGTCAAATAAAACATGCTTGGGTGAGGATTTTTACAATTAAAGCCACAAATCACTGATTATTTCGGCTAATATATCAAATCGTCTAAGAATATTGTGTTTTGATATACAGGTAGACACAACTTTCAAACTTTCAATGTTTCATGTGTACGGTGGTTAATTCATTTAGACTAATGTCTGTCTTACTGTAAAGTGTGCATAGTTTATTGCTGACTAAATGCTTTAAATCAAGGCTGCTTCAAACAGTCTTTTACAAACGCCCTCTCTTCCGTGTAAATGGAAATTTCCAAGTTCAACCAAGGGGACTACAGCCATCTCTGGCCTCGTGTATTTATATCCAGCAAACCCTTTCTTGCATCTATTTATTCTTCTAGAAACATTGTTTTTTTACAGTTGAAAGCTAACGACCAACATCTGCTCCCCTTACTCAGCACCAATGACTGGCCAGCTAAGCAGCCACATGAGAAATATTGATCTTCAAGGACAAATGGACAACTCAAGCTCTACGAGCACACATAATATCGCCATGTATGCAAAGTAAACAGCTGAGAACAGGTTAGGTTTTTAACAGGAACTAGAGAACTGCTTTCACACTATGGCCTCCGTGTCCCTCCCCTCTGCTAGCGAAACTTAGCCAGAGAGCTAACTACCACAGCCAATGTTTTTATCATCTTTAAACAACTATCCTGACACAGTTCACAGCGCTGTCATATTAAAAAAGATGACTCACCCTTAAGTTAGCCATATAATAGTACAAAAAGATCGTAACTCCGATTTTATTCGTCTTTGGGAAAACTTAATGTTATTTCTTCTCAATCCACGCCGTCTTCCTCTCTGGTTTGTTTTGTTTATCTTCTTCCTGACGGGTTCCTGGAAAGCGCGTGACTACCCAGTCACGTGCCATCCCACTGACCAATCAGGACGATCGCTCGGTCTTGACCCAAAACAAGAAATTTAAATGTCTTTGCTTGAACTGTGTGTGTATTCAATTTAAATATGGTGAAAATAATGTAATATAATACTTAAATGCTATATAATATTTAAATGTTATATAATATAATAAATATTAATATAATTATAAATGCAACAAATACAAGGTCTAGTTGGATTGAAAGATTCCACTTGAATTGAAACCTTTATTCCACTTAACATTTATTAATTCATAATACATGGTACATTACGAACATTACAGATTACGTTCTTTTAATTTAAGCCTGAAATATTAGCATCTAATACAATAAAATATGTGCCATTTATAAATATACAGTGCAAATTCAGGCTTTGATATGGCAAAAAAGTGAAGTAACAGACAGCATCTCAAGCCATGGATACAATTTTCTTAAAGGGAAACAGTTGAAAACCTTCCGTCTCTTCCGTGATTACTTAACAGGAATATGTTAACTTCTTTCCCTATTCCAAAAATAACAATAATTCTGTCCCCCAAAAGGTATAGTTTCTAACAATTGTTGTACCTTTGAACTGCACTTTCGTGTTTTTGCCACCATATGATATATTGCTTTATTGTTTTCCTCACTTTGTAAGTCGCTTTGGATAAAATTGTCTGCTAAATGCCTTAATGTAAATGTAAAATGAGATGGGTACAGTTTGCAAGTGATATAATGATACAGTTCTCTGATAACATTTAGTACGTGCATGATACAATCTTTGTGGTATTCTCTATGAACCAGGCTATTCCATTAGTCCATTAAAAATAAAATATTTAGCTTAAATTTAAATGGCAGTAGTCTTCTGTGTATATCTGACAAAATGTCTTAGGATAGAATAGGATTCCATCAGAGGGAAGGGCCAGTTTGCTTGTGATGGGCTGTGTGCAGGGCCTTGGGTTCATCAGAAGCAGTCTGTGATGTTCTTCCCAAAGCCCCGGGCTGCATGCCAAGTCTTTTAGTAAATAATAGCATCTATTACTCCCAAGAAGGAAACAAAACTTAAACTTAAAAGAAGATGAAAGAGGCTTTTTGTTGCTTGAGCGCTTGCTGTTAATGTAACTTACAAGTCTGGAAAAACAGGCTGTGTTATGGGCTATATAAAGTATATTATACTTTTAGGACATGTCTTGGAATCATTTCACTTTGATAGCATGTGTCCTCTAAAAATTCTTTGCAAGTCTTTGTTGCTGTAAAGTGTTGCAAAAAGTGTTGCTTTTGTTGCATATTTCTTCACATCTTTGCAGGGGTGCTTTGTGCTGATGGTGTAAAGTTCTGCCCACTATGGCCAGTGTTCATTCAGGTACCAAATTGTGTCGTTGCTCAGCGCCGGTCCAAATAAGGGGTTCAGCTGGGCCAGGATGGCTATTAACCAGCTGTGGAAGAACGAGAACCATGTCAGAATAAATCCGAAAGCTCTTTCTCACTTTTCTGCCAAACTCTACATTCTTTGGGATTCCAAAGGAGTGAATAGTTCACTTTGTCATGGTAACACGTTTCACACAAACAAAAATGAAAGAACGAAATGTACAATGTGATACAGAGTATCAATGCGCAAACATCAACCCTTGAGGACATTTTGGTCAGTCACAAAGTAAAATCAAGCACAAATTTCTAAATGATGAATTAGGTCAAAAAGCTAACTGAAATAACTTAACATGCTATAGAAGACTGCCAAACTTTTTTTCTAGAGTGGCTGCCTTGCCCTGCCTACAGTGAACATTTATTCTATTCTGGGGTAAATCTCTTGAAAGCCGATCATGTTTCACTATGTTTTGCATAAAGAAAATTAGGCCTATTTTAGGATTATATACATGCTTTGTCAATGTATGTCATTATTTACTTGTTTATTATTTGTACAGTAATTAATATTACTTATACAGTAAAGACAATTTGGGGAAGAAATGTGTTTAATTTTCATGTAAAATATTAAATGCAAAAAAGTCAAATAAACCTATAAACATCTTTACGCCAAATTTAAACTCCTTTTTAATTTTGGAGTTAAATGAGACCCAGACATGTTCTGTCAGTTTTGTGAGATTTACACACTTACAGCTGTGTTGATTTTATAAAATGGATGAGGAAACATGCACCACTGGTCAAACATCAAGTGTGACACATCATTTGAAAGGTCCATTAAACTGTGCCTATTTTTAGAACACATTTTCCAGACTTGGTCCTGCGAGAAGGACATCTATCTTTTTGTCTGGCATGGACTCTGTCAAAGACCACAAACTGAACTCCTTTCAGACAATGTGGCTTACCATCCTCAAGTGGTCTGTGGACACAACGGCACAGGGACAAGCAGATATGGTTTTGAAATAGGCTCAATATTTATGAACGGGTTGCTACGTAACTAGACTCAACAAACAATTAAAAAGGAAAAAAAAGTTGCTGTTTGTCTGTGCCGTTTCCTGGATCCGCCTGTGAAAGATGGACTGTTCCTTAATTAGTTCAGCTGTCAGGGTTGGAAAGGTTTCTGCTTGCATTTGAAGTCTGATGCATGGGTATCTACCTCAGCGCACAGAACACAGGGCTGGACGAGAAGATGAAACAAGTAAGGACAGAACAAAGCAATGCAATGCTGTGCAGTACAGACTACTGCTGGGCAATATATAAAAGGAAAATACCAGAATTTAACAGAATAATAGATTTGTAGAATAATAGTGTGCTGAAGAATAGCATAATATTTGTTTTTTACATTTATTTACAAACTGTAAGTGGTACTTGCCCATGCAAATATCGCTGGTAGGGTGTTTTGGGTGGTTGCTAAGGCGTTGATATGCAGTTGCTAAGATGTTACTAGGTTGTAGCTTAAGTCAAAGCTTAAGCTACAACCCACCACAAGTCTCTATAATATTAAATATGGCGCTTCCTTAAGTTGCAAGATGATTCTTTTTTTCATCTGATATTTTCATATTTAGAAATGTATTTTTCCCGTACTATATACCTGATACAGAAGTTATGTAACAAAGTGTAAAACTTTGGGTTAGGGCTTAGTCCAAAAATGTCTTAGCAAGACCCATTTGCTGTAAACTTTACATAACTGATAAGAATGCATTATTCTTTTTCTTCTTAAAATAACAAAAGCACTGCGTGACATCCAGGGGAAAATCTTACGTTCTAAAAACTGCTATATCTGAAGACAAAGGTCAAATTGTTTATCCTCCTGAGAATCACAGTTGTTTCAACACACAGCACAACAACCTTTTTGTTTTCCACAAGCTCAGAGCAAAGCAACTAGGCAGAAATATCTTAAAACAGCGCCCTCTTCTGTTCTTTGTGATAGCAAAATGTAAAAAGTAATATCTCAAACTATAATTTGGATCTAAACAATTTTGAACACATTCTCATAATTCATGAAACTAAATTAGTGAGTATAATGTTACTTTTTATGTTTATCAGTTGCACACAAAGATCTGCAGTTTCTCTAAACACAATATTTTAGGTGTCTGTGAGCAGAAAGACCAAGAAATATCTTTAAAAAAGAAAGGTTTAAAGAAAAAAATATCCTACTTACAAGAGGTAGCAGCAAATTGCTGTTAACACAAGCATAGTTACGATGACACTGTGGGAGTCAAACACATTCAGATTATTCTTTATATATGGACTAGTACATTAATATATTTATATGTGTGTGTGTGTGTGTGTGTACATAACATTTTGTATAACAAATGACTCATCAGTTTGTATATAGGCCAAAACACAGATCTAAACACAATATTTTTATTAATATTTCTATTAATTCTATAATTGTTTTTATTAATATTATATCAGTGTTATAAAACTGCGATTTATATTATTTAATAAATAAATGTAAAACTTAAAGTCAATTCATAAACGTTTAGCTAAACAGTTACCTTTAAATTTTGCACTTAGTATTTTATACTGCTCCACCCTAAATTGTAATATTTGAAACAGAATTGTTTCCTGAACTTTGTCTTGGTGTAATGACGTAACGGTGACGTAATGCTTAAGCCTCACCTCAGTACGATGGCTATTTACATCTTGAAAGTTTGACGTGCCTTTGTAAATCTTTACTGAGTCCGATATGAGCTGTTAACATACCATGTTGACAGGGTTTTGCAAATGTACTATGATAGTAATGATACAGCGCTCGATTTTTACGGAATATTGTCAGTAATTAAATGTCGTAAAGTAGTAACCAAAGAAACAACTAAAATCAGTTGCAAAGAGTCAAAAACAGCATTTCATTACTGATTTTCCGCCCTACAAAACCGAAACAATGCATACCCTCTGTTCGATCCTTTAGGAATAAGCCACGGAACAACTCCACCAACAAATCCCCAAAAAAGTGTGACAACAGTCATTGTTATTCCAAAACTGTGCTGTTCCATGTTAAACCGTTTTGTGTTTGCTTAAATACTATTAAAGTTAAAGTTGACTATTAAAGTTGAAGGTTTTGGGTCGTGTGGATCCGTGAACTGGTTACAATAACCGATCCGGAAGAGAGAGCAAAACTATGCTTTTGTTTCATTACGCCTTTCTGACGTCATCACAACCGAGAACTCTTCAAAAAC